>SJYX01013024.1:68125-115177 GCA_006410675.1 Oreotragus oreotragus | reverse complement strand
TGATGCTAAAGCTGAAACTCCAGTACTTTGGCCACCTCATGCGAAGAGTTGACTCATTGGAAAAGACTCTGATGCTGGGAGGGATTGGAGGCAGGAGGAAAGGGGATGACAGAGGATGAGATGGCTGGATGGCATCACGGACTCGATGGATGTGAGTCTGAGTGAACTCCGAGAGATGATGGTGAACAGGGAGGCCTGGCGTGCTGCGATTCATGGGGTTGCAAAGAGTCGGACACGACTGAGGGACTGAACTGAGCTGATATTTCTAAAAGATAAGAAAAATTACCAAAAACAAACCTCAAAGATGTTGATGTCTCAGTATTATCAAGCATCTGTGTTCTATCTGTATTTTCATTTCCTGATTTTCTTATAAACTAAAAAATATTTTTTTACTTTGTTTTAATCAGAATCCAAATAAGATATGTATCTTTGTAATTAATTGCTGTATCTTTTAGGTCTTTAATTTGGTTCTCTTCCATATCTTCTTTAAATTTTTTTTTTCCTCAACTCCAGAATGTTTACTTCTAATTTCCCACAGTCTACATTTTTGCTGATTGTGTTTCTGTCATAATGTTTAATTTAACATGTTTCTTTGTCCTTTATATTTTTTCTGCAAATTGTTGATTACATCTAAAACATTGGTTCTCAATGTGCTGGGTATTGTTGACGTCTAGTGGGTAGAGGTCAGTGATGTTGCTCAACATGATACAGTGCATAAGAGGCCCCCACAGCAGAGTTATCCAGCTTCAGATGTCACTGTTGAGTGCAGAGGTTTAGAAACTCTGATCTATTAGAGACTTGCTCAGATTCCTTTTCAATTATTTTTCATCCAGTCTCTTTCTGTGATACTTAGGGACTGTTGATTATTATTTAGATCCATTAATGTGTTAAGAGTTTACAAAAGGGTGATATTCTATCATGGGCTTCCCTGGTGGTTCAGTGGTAAAGAATCCACCTGCCAGTGCAGGAGACGCAGGTTCAGTCCCTGAGTCAGCAAGATTCCCTGGAAAAGAAAATGGCAACCCACTCCAGTATGCTTACCTGAAAAATTCTATGGACAGAGGAGCCTGGTGGGCTGCAATCCATTGAGTCACAGGAGTTGGACATGGCTTAGCGACTACACCACCACCAACTGATATTCTATCATTCCTTCTTTCTTTATTATCTGGAATATCACTACAGAGAAACTTCCCTTCATCAGTTATTTGGTTACCCTGAGCTACAGTTCATACTGTAAAGGCAGGTTACCAGCTGATGATATTTTGTATTTTATTCCAGGTTGATCTCCTATCAAGAGTTTTTGGCATTTGAATCTGTATTATGTGCTCCAGATTCCATGTTCATAGTGGCTTTCCAATTGTTTGACAAGAGTGGAAATGGAGAGGTGACATTTGGTAAGAATAAAAAAAGATTATATAGTTAAGTGATGTTAGTGAGGCTGGTTCAATCTTTAATTGCTAAATTTAGTAACTGCATACAGATTGTTGCTTATTTAAGAGCTAGTCAGAAAATGAAGGTTTAATTTCCCAAAATAATTTATGTAGATAAAATGGTTTTATTTTCTTTAAAGCATTAAACTATTGCAAAAAAAAATTAAGGAACGTAGGAATGTTGTTGCTTCAACTCATTGCCTCTCTGACACTTTCACATTCCTAAAGTTGGTGGTATAAAATTACCTTGTTCTGGGCCAGCCTGGGATAGATTTTTTATGAAACAGACTGAACAGCATGGAGTAATCATCTCATTCTTAAGGGGTTTCAGGGTAGAGAATTCAGAGCTTCTCTGGAGCCTCTTTGGAAAATTGCTACTGTGTCATTTTAACACCCAAGAATGGAACTGAAGGAAGGAGTTAAGGCAGGAATAGTTAGCATTCTCTGAAGCCCCATTTAAAATTTTTGATTTTAGAAAAGAAGGCTAGAATATTAAAGTTGCCTTCTGAACTGGGTGTAGAAATCCATTTAAATCATCATTGAGCACACTGTGGATGTCTCAAAAGTGTACAAACTAGGATTTCTATATATTAGTTTTTTTAAAGAGGCTTACTTCCAGAAATTAGTATGTGTTTAGTAAAAGTATCAGCTAATTTTTTCTGCAATAGGCTTTTCAATTAAAAAGTAGTGTTTTCAAGGATCTAGAGCACTCCTCCCTTTTTTTAATATTTGAATTTTTTTCATTGTGGTAAACAGTACCTAACATTAGCCTTAACATCATAACCATTTGTAAGCGTACAGTTCAGTAGTGTTGAGTATATTCACCTTGTCATGAAACACATCTCCATAACTTTTTTATCTTGTAAAACTGAACTTGGGCCCTTTTAGCAGTGTGCACTGTGAATTAGCATCAGTTTGTGTTAGAGAGACTCCTGAAAATCCAGCTTCCCCTGAGCCACGGTGCTAAATATTTACTCACTGTAGTGTTTGTTAGAAAACAAATATCCTCTTGTTAAACCCAAAGGGAGAAGCATCAGTGCTGTGGTGAGAATGGTGAGAAAGTGCGGGCATTAGAAAGGACTAGTGTGGCTTTTGTGGTCATCTTCGTGGGCATATGTTCTGGCATGGCATTGATTAATTTCTTCTGCCCACTTACCCAGTTGTCTTCTGTGTAAGAACATTTTCCCAAATAAATATCTACGCAGAGCTCTTTAGGTTTCTGCATTTATCTTGTCATTCTCTCTTTGGAGCAAGCCCTGGCCTTTTCTGCCTCCTAAAGAATGTTGACTTTCCTCAGAAAAGCCTAGATTTTATAGTTTAAAACATAAAGGCTTTATCATCTCATCATTCAGCATTAACTTTGTACTTCTAAGAATGCTGCATTTTCTGTTTTCAGTAATTATCACACGTGTTCGTATGCCTTATTTCTAAATATGGTGCACAGATGCTTGGGAAATAACTTGATATAAATATCTGTATTAGTGACAGTATGCCCATACTTCTATCCTGTGTGCGTGCTTAAAAATCAGATTTCCCAAAGCCAAATTCTAACTTACTTTGTCCCTTTTACCTTGGTATTATGATTCTTTACCTTTTCCAATTTCTATTTTAAAAAATAAGTCATTCATTCAGTTTATTCAACAGACTAACAATAGAGACTCATGCCATTGTTGATTAGTGGATTAAAATGTGTAGGAAGTAGCTGAATGGTTTATACACACCATATTATTTCATGCAAATGAAAGCTTATAGTTATTAGACTCCAGCTTTAGCATTTTATAGATCTTTTGTTTTTCCCCTCATACTGATTTATGAGTTAAGACTTCAAGAAAATGCAAATAGAATTAAAAGCAAAACGAATCAGTTTTAGTTTTTATAGCACCTGGTGTAAACAGAACATGTAATTCCTCCAGAATCCTTCATTCTACTGCTCCATATTAGAGTTGGGAAAATTCTTACACGATAAGATGAATTTGAACTCCCTTTTGAAGTTGTTCTTGTGATCCCTGGCCAACTGGATGGTTCTCTTGATGGTGTTCACCTAAGTCCTGGGGACCTGGACCATTCCCTTCCCTAATGTTGAGGATTCATTTTTAGACGAAGTTTTTTTAACTATAATGAAGAGAATCATAATGAAGGAGAGAAAAAAGCACTGAAACCGTTACAAATGCCATTTAACAAGATTTCTAAGGCCCACTCATTTCAAGCTGTATTCGACTACAGAATTTCAGCATAAGGAAATAATTAACCTGGAGTTAATTTTAATAGAATTTTGGATCTGTGATAAAGGTCATTTTTCATGTTTGTACTCACTTAATAAAAAGAATTATGCTTATATCTTTACAGATGTATGTTTAGGTAGAAAGAAAATTTAGATCCATTCTAACTCAGTCCTTTTCACGTGATAGACTTATGTTTTCTAGTTTGGAGCTTATTTAAAGTGTAGTTTTTTCTTGTGCACATCAGGAGAGAAAGTCAGGAGAGAATATTGGATGCAAAATATAATGAAATAGGGAAAAACTATTATGCCATCAGTATTATCTCTATCTCTTGGACTCTGATGATTTATGTGTATGTCTATATATATTGTTCTCATCTATGCTTTTGTTTTTTTAGATATGGATTTTATACACATCAAATTGTGTACTTAAATTGTGTATATCTTTGCAAGTATTTATATATATAGCAGTATTGAATAACATTTACTTGAATGCTGGACAAGTTTTTTTTTTTTTAAGATGCCTTTGCTCTAGGGGAGAGGACTTAGATCAAGATGTTGATAATCCATTTCAGAATGTACAAGCTCAGGAGAGGGTTCTGAAGTTTTTAAAAGAATGAATAACATCATTAGTTGTTTCTTCTTTGGTGTTCTTTTAGTGAAGCTTCTAATGCATGCTGTGGATGATTTCTTAATGGCTTGTATATCTGTTTCTGCCTGGTGGCATGAGCCTTCTACTGGCCATTGCATGACTGGTGTGTGCTAGATACAGTGTAACTTGCCTTGCTTTCACTATCATCCACTAGGGTACTGGGTGTTCTGCTCAATAGAATTGGATTGAGGTAACCAAGATAACCAGCGCTTCTACACTGTGTTGTCAATAGTTGCCATACCTTTGTCCTAAGTTAAAAAACAGAAACCTATTGCTTTAACAAGGATTCTAAAAAACCCAACAATACTCTTACCTATTAACTGATAGATGAATATAAAACCTGATATGCATTCTAAATTTCCTATTAAAAATCTCGTCAATATTGTGTTCTAAAAGTGTTTGCCTAGGAATGGGAACTGTTATAAGGAAACTTTTCCAGGGGTGTATCTTTATCCCTTGACTGTAGAACTCTCAAGAAGTAGGGTTTCCTTTTGATTTTATGCTGTTTGACCATCAGTATGACTGTATAACTCTCAAAAAGTAGGGATTCCTTTTAACTTTGTGCTGTTTGACCACCAATATGTATAGCAAATAAATACGTGTTCCATTTGTGCCTCTAAAAATACTCTTTTTCCATAAAGGGCATAATAATCAGATTGGAGTGTTTTAGGCATGACTGCTGCTATGGTTAAAAGGTTTAGGAGATGGAAGTCTAGATATGGAAAATGTCATATCCTCTGTCAGTGGAAACAAAGCTGTAGACATGGTATAACATGAAATCCTAATGGTAATAAATACCTAGTTTAACTTGGTAAGAATGAGAGCTTCACTTGGGTGTTCGAATTAAATCAGTAAGAATTTTTGAGACTCAGATATTACAGAGAAGGTCACATTAATACTCAAGAATGCTTAGAGTTTGAGGTAAAAAAAAAAAAAAAGGACATGGTATCACTTGTTTTTATGCCATTTGGTGATAGATTGTTGAAGCATCTACCTTCTATAGTAATAGATGCTCTTTAAATGTTAGTAATAGATGCTCTTTAAATGTAGACTCATTTTTCATGAGAAATGGGCCTTTACGTATATTTGGCAGCAGGACTACTGTGTGGACTGATTGTGCAGTAGTCCCTTTCGGAGGTAGGTAAAGGGGTTAATAGAAATACTTTTCCGTCAGTAAAACAGAGAAGGTCAGCCCAGAAATTAACAAGCCACCTGAAGCAGGACTTAGGAGTCTGGCTTGACATGCTGTGTTGGCTGGGACTTCTACAAGCTCCTGTTGTTGACCTTTTTATTGTTGTTTGTTTTCCTTTGTTTTCTTTTTCAGTCTCTTGGTTGTTCCTCTTCTTTCCCCTCAAGTTTTCTTTCTCTGAGAAACTCTTCCACGAGTCTTGCCATTGTTTTTGTTCCGTCATGCACAAGGATATTCACTGCTCATGGTGGGAGTCCTTTAAAAAGCCTCTCTGACTTCACTTTAAGAACGGTGCAGGTGAAACGGCTGTCGAGGACTCTCTCTTTTCTCGCCTCTGACAGTGGCCGTGTTGGCTCTCAAGCCTGTGACCTGGAAGCGGGGGCTCCCGCTGGGCGGGAGCCCTTGGACGCAGGGTGTCGTTGGGCTGACGGCAGGGGGGCTGTGTCACAGGGCTGATGGCTTGTATACCTACAGGAGGAGTTCTCTGGCCACACCGTTGGTACAGCAGCTCCTTCCAGGCTCATTCATGGAGCAGGCGTGGCGGCAGTCTTGGAGAAGAGTGCCAGCCCCGGTCAGAGGTAATCTTGTACTGCAGAAAGGTGAACAAGACCAGCAGGAAGCTCCCATAAGGACCAGGGGCGGGACGGGGGTGGATAAGATGGGGAGACACAGCGTGGGCTGCTGGGGAAATTAAGACCTCTGTTAAGACGTATTTACCTGCTATATATGCTTCCGTGTATTTCATTTGGCCCAGTCATCATAAGTGACTGATACAGCTAAATTGACTAATGTTATAGGTCTGTGAACATTTTTGCTTAATCACAGTTGTCACCATTTACCTGCCCTCCTGACAAATCATTGTGCTCCTCTCCTTTAAGCAAAGAGAACATGACAGGCTACTTTTGAATCTGACCCCATTTCCCCTTTCAGAGGAATTATAAACCATCTCTTATAAGCCCATGCTCCGCAGGAAGTGAAAAAGTGGTCTTTTGTTTTCTGTATGTCAGAAAACAAATGGATTCCTATTTCCCTTAGCAGTGCCAACCTGATATGAAACACTCGATCATGATCCTGTTGCCAATAAGATGTGACTCTCCTATCACTTTCATCCAAGCCAGAACTGTGGCCACTGAAACAGCACTGCCGCGAGAGCTAAAGACCTTTGTTTGCCACTGGAAAGATGGGATTCTCTCTGGGGAGAAACTTACTATGTAGTTTAAGTTGGATACATTGGGTGTTTCTGAGATTATTGGTGCCCCCTTTCATGTCATACAGAGCCTGATAAAACTGGAGAAGAGGAGATCATTAGTGCTTTGGACTAATGCCTCAGTATTAAGCTCTCCAGTTCTGGAGCTTTTGTACAACTTTTTTTTTTTTTTTTGATAAGCATATCCTGGTAAAAGTAAAGTGGTAATTATGAATTTGACTTTAAAACAGTAGTTGTACTAATTATTTCTCTAAGCTTCCTGATTTAGCCTTAGGGAGTTGGTAGTGGAAACAATAACAGAAAGGAAGTGGGATACATCAAGAGATGCCAGAGTAGGTTTGAAAGTTTGCAACCTGTGACATGGCTAAAATAATTAAAAGTTTCTGGGGCTAGTTAATAAACCATAGCACATAATAATGGTCATAATAAAACCATGTACAAAACTGTCAACTGACCACTTTGGGAGAAGTGGGAAATGTTTAAACAAATATTCATGGAAAATGACACTTCTATATTTGGAGAAATTAATATGAGTAATTTGAGCCATCAGTTTAATTGTTTCAAAGGTATTGTAAGATCTTATTTAAAGGTTGCTAAGAAGTTTACTAAATAGAATTTTAGTTAAAAGTTTTTATTATAGTGCTATTTTTTTCTGAATGTGAATTACACATTGTAATTTTGGTTTATAAATGTCCTTTTTGTGATAGAAAAAGCAATTTTTATGGTTCATTAAATTTTCATAAGTTTGAAAGATTTTGAGTCTGGTTTTATTTGATATAGTTTCACATGAGATTCTGGTATTTTCCAGACATACAAAGGGAATTCAGTTTTATTCTGTTATTGTATAAAACTTACTTAGGTAGCTGCTGCTGCTAAGTCACTTCAGTCGTGTCCGACTCTGTGCGACCCCATAGACGGCAGCCCACCAGGCTCCCCCATCCCTGGGATTCTCCAGGCAAGAATACTGGAGTGGGTTGCCATTTCCTTTTCCAATGAGTATATTTCTTATCAAGCACTTGAGTTTTGAGAGTTTTAACCTTTAAATAAAGGTTATAAAATAACTTATTCCCTTTAATCATTTCTCTTAATGTAATTATCCTAATATACTTTCTATCAATTTCTTCATATTCCCTTAGTTTAATACTGAAAATAAGAAACCAAATTAATTTGGAAAGAGAAGCAGGTAGGATCCTAAAAAAAATCTTTGCTAAACTGCCATTGTATTTTTAGCTCAAAAGAGTTTTCTGCCATCCTTGTTGTTTTAATAATTTCGTAAACTTTAATATATTTTACAACTTGTTGAAATCTCACATAGAGTTGAGGGTAATCCTCTGTGTTGTTTAGAATCCCATAACTTGCTACTGCATTAATTCTTTGCTTTCAGAAACTAAAGCTCATATCTTTGATTTGTGTTTATGGAAGATGGAAATAATTGACATGATTTGAAAACTCTGAAATACTGTTGCTATTTAGGCCAGAAATAGATGCTACATTCCATTTGAAAGAAAAGATGAGAATCCCATCTCCCCAGTGACATCCAATGCCGCCTTCCAACTGACCGATCGCTGTGACCTATTCAGAGCTGTCGTGTTGAGTCCAGACTGGTAGGATTTCCAGTTCAGGATTCTTACACTTCCCCTACTTCCCCACCATAGCAATGCTTTTATATATACATATATATATAAAGTATATTAAAGCTAAAGGGAATCCATTAAACCATTTACAATGTGAGATTTATATTTGTTTAGAGAATTTTCAGAAATTAGATAAAATAGCATAGTTGGAGGTTATAAAACATTAAGCTTATATTTACTAATTCTTAATATAATTGATAGCTACAGATAGTAAAACCCTTTTACTAATATAATTGGCTTAAATTTGAAAATAATTTTGTTCTTAAGACATCAGAAAAAGAGGCTTCCTGCTTTCTTAACTTTGTTAATGATTTTTTTTTTTTTTTTGGCATGAGCTTCTAAATTAGTCTATCCAGTCTATGCTTGTTAAAGTACCAGTCATTTGTGAATTGACTTTTATAAGTGTAGAACTCTGTAAGAAAGTGAATGCCATTGTCAGTGCATGAAGACAAGCTGTCAGAGGGTTTTGGTTGTATATTACATGGTGTGACTGGTTCCTATCTAAAAGTTAGTATACTGTGTTTAGTCCTTCTTTATTTAAAAGTGAATCACTAATTTCACTTATCTTAAAATATTTTAATAGCTGAGACTAATAATCATGGTTTTTACTGGGATTTTGAAGCTTTGTGTCAAGACCATATTTTTGACAATATCAGAAGCTTTTAATAAGGTGCTTGCTGCTGAGCTAATGATATGCTTTGGGTAGTATTTCTTATACCTATCTTCAATAGATATATTCAGGCTAGTGTGAATGTAATAATCAAGCCTCAATCAAGCCATACTTAGTATGACAAATATTGCATTATACCGTAATTTAGGTATTCATGCTTCTGATAAAGGGCTTAATTCGACTCCTTGAGGAACCGGGAAAACACTATTGATTTTATACTGGAATGCAAAGTAGCAGCCATTTATAGTGCAAGATATAAATCACTAACTAATTAAAATTAAATCAAGAGAAATTAAGAATCTCATGGCCTTATATGTAATGGTACACAATCTTAACTGTAAAATTATATTTTGTATCAATTGTGTTCCTGTGCATGGGTTTCTGGGCAAAAAAAATTTTGCAGCTAATCTTAATAGAAGCAGGTAATATTGACTTTTAAAATTTCTCTTAATTTCTTTCTGTAGGAACATTGCAGTTGACTAAACTACTTATTCCAGATATAATTTATTTATTTTTATTTTCCTTTTCAAGAAAATGTCAAAGAAATTTTTGGACAGACTACTATTCATCATCATATCCCTTTTAATTGGGACTGTGAATTTATCCGGCTACATTTTGGGCATAATCGGAAGAAGCACCTAAACTACACAGAATTCACACAGTTTCTTCAGGTGAGCTTAGTTTTTCATAACCACTGTAAATATATAACATTCCATCTCCTTCCCTTTTACTTTTATTAGGTTTATTGCCAAAAAATGGCAATTCTCTGTGGAATTTTAGCCTCATTTTTCATTTCCCGCTCCCAGAGGCAACTTATTTAAATTCTTATAATTGTTTCTTTCCTTCAGTGTTTACTTTCATAGCTTTAAAAAATAAACATTATTTAAATGTTTTGAACTGCTGATACTTCAATTTTTAATTTTTCACTCTTAGATATTTTTTAAATTTAATTTGAACAATTGAAGATTGGCAACTAGCTCTTTGACCTTTCCCTCTCAGACGTTTTCTGTCCCCACCCTCCACAGAATTATGTCATGATTCTGCTTAGATTATCATATCTGAATCACCACAATTTTGTAAACACCGTGGATGACTAAAATGAGTACTTTTCTTAGAGACTCTAATTTTTATAGGTTCATTTTGTGGGTGTTAATGCTAATTCATTCTCAGACTCTGCCTCAGTTATTAAACTCTCATTTTTAATATGTTTAAAACAGAGTAAGTGTTTGATCAGTTTTGTTCTTTTGGAGCAATCCAGGAGCTTTCCTTTTTAAAAAAAAAATTGAGGTAAAATTCACTTAACATTAAATTAGCCATGTGAAAGTGCACAATTTAGTGGCATTTAGTATATTCACCAGCTCTAATTCTAAAACCTTTTCATTACCCCAAAAGAAAACCCTGTACCAAAGAAGCAGGCACACTCCATTCTTGCCTCTCCTCAGCTCACGAAGCCACCAGTTTACTTTCTGTCTCTATGGAGTTACTTATTCTGGATATTTCGTATAAGTGGAATTATACAATGTGAATTCTTGTGTCTGGCTCTATCTTAGCATAGTGTTTTCAGGGATTACCTATGTGTAGTGGATGTTAGTACTTCGTTCTTTTTATGGCTGAATAATATTCCGTTGTATGGGTATATCGTATCTTCTCTATTCATTTGTCGATGGGCGCTTACTTGGGCTCTCGGCTTTTGGCTGTTGTGAATAGTGCTGCTGTGAACATTGGTGTACGTGTATTTGTTTGAATATCTGTTTAGGGCTTCCCTGGTGGCTCAGAGGTTAAAGTGTCTGCCTCCAATGCGGAAGACCCGGGTTCGATCCCTGGGTCAGGAAGATCCCTGGAGAAGGAAATGGCAATCCACTCCAGTATTCTTGCCTGGAGAATCCCATGGACGGAGAAGCCTAGTAGGTTACAGTCCACGGGGTCGCAAAGAGTCGGACATGACTGAGCGACTTCACCTTCACCTTTCGAATCTTTTGAGTATATCTCTAAGGTGTGGGATTATTGGATCATATGATAATTTTAACTTTTTGAGGAACTACCAGACAGTTTTCCACAGCCCGTGCACCACTTTTCTGGAACTTTCTGATACGCGACTTTGTACTTATTACATAACTATCAGCTTGTGATCGCCCTTCACCTTCATGCTGGGGAGTCCATTTGCCTTCCTATTATGTTGAATCTTCCATTTGCTGGATTTCATCTCTTCATTTGCTATGATTTTTTCCCCCTCTTTTTGGTAGAATACTTATTGCAAGGGCTTCCTAAGGAAAGTAAAATAATTCTTTTGTGAGACTTTTTATATCTGAAAACCTCTGCTCTATCATTACATTTAGTTTGGCTGGGTATAGAATTTTAGTAGGAATTTATTTTCCACCTAATTTGAAAATAAATCTCTCTCTTTTTTTTTTCTTCTAACATCCAGTGTTGCTACTGAGCAGTTAATTACCATTCTAATTTTTGGTTCTCTTTTGACATTTTTTTTTCCCCCCAGTCTAGAGGGTTTTAAGATTTTTTTTATTTTCAGTGTTTTGAAATTTCATGATGATGTACCTTGATGTGAGTTTATTTTTATTTATTGTGTTGGACATTCAGGGGCTTTTTTAATTTGAAAGCTGTGTACTTCAATTCTTGAAAATATTCTTCTATTTTTTTTCTTGTCTTGAACTAGTAAATATAATAACTGTATGATCCTTTAGTTCTCTTTTCTCTCCTGAATCTATTGTTTTTATTATATTTCTAATTTTCAGGAGTTCTTTTTGGTTTCCTAATATTCCTTTTAAAAAACTATACTGTTCTTCTTTCATGAATGTACTATTTTCTCTTATTTCTCCAAAAATATTATAGACAGGTGTTTTGTTTTTAAATTTTCTTCTTCTTGCAAGCTGCCTTTTTCCTTCAAGTTACTTTATTTCTTTTTGTTTGGATCTCTGTTTTTCATGTTAGTAGCTCTTCTTCCAAGTCTAATGATTCTGGGTCCTCTGCTCATATTAAAATTAGGATTGAGGCTTATTGGGAGCTTTGGGTTCATGTACCTTACTGAAAGTTCTCTGGGTGGGTGGTCTTACTGGAGACCCACTAGTTCAGGTCTTTTATTTTGGACAGGGGAATCAGAATAATCGTTTGGCTTCCCATCTGAAGTATTAGACCTGGCTTTTGATATTCTGGTTGCTGAGTAAGACAAGAGGGTTACAGGTCTCAGTATTCAGTGTGGAGTCATGTCCAACTTTTTGCAGCCTTATGGACTGTAGCCTGCCAAACTCCTCTGTTCATGAATTTTTCCAGATAAGAATACTGGAGTGGGTTGCCCTTTCCTCCTCCAGTAGAAGTGGGCTTTTGTTTATTTTCCTCCTTTCATCTGTGCCTAGTCTCTCTTAATCCAGAGACCTTCTGTTAAAACTCACCTCGCTGTCTGTCAGGGTTGGGAAAGGGCCAGAGGCCTGGCTCTGGGGGAGTATGGCAGGCAACTAACTGCTTTATAAACGAACTTCCATCTAAGCTTCCTATTCTCAGTGCCACCTTCACCATCACTCTAGGGGTACTGGTACAGCCAATGCATGAGTCCTTGGCAGATTCTGTTATGTACATTGGATTGCTTTTTTTGCTTTTCTAGTTTTCTTGGGCCTTCTAAGCCAGTTATCATTTGCCTCTTTGCACTCTAAACTTTAAAATGTAGTTGCTGCCTTCTTTTTTTGTTCTCTCTGTCTTTGAGCTTCTGTTTTGCTTTTCATTCTTTACTGTGATTTTTGGTGAGAAATAGAGTTTTGAAAGACAGAGCTAAATGTATGAGTTCAGTCTCATTCAAAGCCACAGTATTTCTGAAGCTCTGCTATTTTTATCTCAGAGTTAGATGAGATGCATTTCTAAGAACACAAGATCTTCAGCTTTAGTATAACTTCCTTTATTTGCCCTTTCCCTCAGTTCCTTTTCCTGCCCTTTCAATCCAGAAGCAGATTATTTTCTTTTATTTATTAGAATATTTTTATCTCTTTAGAATATCTTTATCTAAGTCCAGAGTATTATTTTTTTTTCATTAGGATGATCACATTATCTATTCTACCCAGATGTTTTGATTATACTACATAAATGGAGAGCTTATGTGCAGAACTTTTTTCCTTTAGTTGCTTCTTTTTGAAGGCCTTAATTTTAATTTTTTAACTTTTTATTTTGAAAGATGTCTAATAAAAAAAAACCCATGTACCCATCAACCAACTTCAGCAATTATTTATTGACCAGTTATTTATTTTTTTACCTATACTTTCCACTCTGTTACCTACTTGAGAATTTGGAAGCCAATTCCATTTAATCTATAGCTACATATGTGATACTTCAAATATATATGTATCTTTAAAAGATACAAGAGTCCTTCAACTGTTGACCTGATTGATAGAAAATAGAAAATCTATTCTTCTGACATTAGTCTTGCAATGAGGATTCTGCTTTGTCTTTAACATGAAGGTGCACATTTTCTTCAGTACTGTCATTAATAAGGCTTAATCGTGCCCATGGTTGCCACTGGATATTTCTGAGAGGTTAAGATGCAGAAGACAAAGATATAACAAAGGCATAAATCGGGAGGAAAATAAGCAGGAGTGAGGAAGAGAAAGCCTATATAAGATGGAGTAGACATGTGTCTGCTTCTGATGCTGCTCGGGAATATCCTTTCCTTGGGGAATGCTTTCAACCATATTTTAAGGCTGAAATAGAGATTTAAAGTGCCTGCTTCATTTGAAGGATGATGTGGTCGGAACTGAAGTGATAAAAATATGAAGTGGGTTAGGGAGAAGGACTAAAGTAGAAGAGGAAAAATATTTATAAATTGGAGATTGAACAACATGCTCCTAAATAATGGTTGAGATGGAATCAAAAGGAAAGTAAAAAAATATCTTGAGACAAATGAAAATGGAAACATAGCATACCAAAGCATTCATTCTTTGGTGCTTAGTAAAAGCAGTTCTAAGAGGGAAGGTTATAGTGATAAACACCTACGTTACAAAAAAAATCTCAGTCTACCTTTGTACTTCAAGGAACTAGAAAGAGAATAAGCTCAAAGTCAGAAGGAATTAACAAAGATCAAAGCAGAAATAAGTGAAATAGAGACTAGAAAGACAATAGGAAAGATCAGTGAAACCAAGAATGGGTTTTTTAAAAAAGTAAAATTGACAAACATTTAGCTACACTAAGAAAAAAAGAAGACACAAATAAAATCAGAAAGAGGAGACTGATTACAACTGATAAAGATCATAAGAAACTACTATAAACAGTTATACACTAACAAATGAGATAACCTAGAAGAAATGGATAAATTCCTAGAAACATACAGCCTACCTCCATTTCATGAAGAAATGGAAAATCTAAACAGACCAGTTACTAGCAAAGAGATTGAATTAGTAAATAAAAACCTCTCAATAGAGACAAGTCCAGGACCAGATGGCTTCACTGTTGTACAGTTGCTCAGGTGTGTCCGACTCTTTGTGACCCCATGGACTGCAACACACCAGGCTTCTGTGTCCTTCACCATCTCCCAGAGTCTGCTCAGATTCATGTCCATTGAGCTGGTGATGCCATCCAGCCATCTCATCCTCTGTTGCCACCTTCTCCTCCTGCCCTCAGTCTTTGCCAGAATCATGGTCTTTTCCAGTGAGTTGGCCCATCACATCAGGTGGCCAAAATAGTGGAGCTTCAGCTTTAGCATCAGTCCTTCCAGTGAATGTTCAGGGTTGATTTCCTTTAAGGTTGACTGGTTTGATCACCTCGCTGTCCAAAGGACCCTCAAGAGTTTCCTCTAGTACCACTGGAGGAAATCATTCATTCTTTGGTGCTTAGCCTTCCGTATGGCCCAACTCTCATATTTGTACATGCCTACTGGAAAAACCATAGCTTTGACTATAGGGCCCTTTGTTGGCAAAGTGTTGTCTCTGCTTTTTAATATACTGTCTAGGTTTGTCGTAGATTTTCTTCCAAGGAGCAATCGTCTTAATTCCATGGCTGCAGTCACAATCTGCAGTGATTTTGGCTTCACTGATGAATATTGCCAAGCATTTTAAGAAGAATTAATACCAATCCTTCTCAAACTCTTCCGAAAAACAGAGGAGAGTGCACTTCTTCCAAATTCATTGTATAAGATCAGTATTATCCTGATACCAAAGCCAGACAAGGGCACTATAAGAAAAGAAAAGAACAGGTCAGTATCCCTGATAAAGATAGATGGACCTACTCTCAACAAAATATTAGCAAACTGAATTCAATAGTAGACTAAAAGGATCATAATCAAGTGGAACTTACTCCTGAGATGTAAGGATGATTCAACATATGCTAGTCATTAAATATGATAGACCATATTAACAAAATGAAGGATTAAAAATCATGATCATTTCAATATAGATGCAAAAAAAGCATTTGACAAAATTCAAGATCCTTTCATGATAAAAACTCAGATTAGATATAGATGGAATATACTGACATAATAAAGGCGGTAGATGACAAGTCTACAGCTAACGTCACGCTCAGTAGTTAAAAGCTGAAAGCTGTACCTCTAAGATCAGGAACAAGTCAAAGATGCCCACTATTTTCACTGTTATTCAAAAGGTAATGGAAGGACTTTGCTGGTGATCCAGTGGTAAAGAATCTGCCTACCAATGCAGGGGACATGGTATTGATTCTTGGTCCAGGAAGATTCCACATGCCACCAGGCAACTAAGCCCACAACTACTGAAACCGACATGGCCTAGAGCTGTGCTCCATGACAGGAGAAGGCACCACAATGAGAAGCCCTGAGACACAATTAGAGGATAGCCCCCATTCTCTGCAACTAGAGAAAGCCCATGCATGGCAACGAAGACCCAGTGTAGCCAAAAATAAATTAAAAAAAATTTTAATTTAAAAACAAGGGAATGGAAGTCCTAACCAGAGCAAATAGACAAGGAAAAGAAGTAAAAGGCATCCAAATTGGAAAGGAAAAATTAAAGTTGTCCTTGGTTGCAGAGGACATAATATATGTAGACTACCCTAAAGATTTTATGCTTACACAAAATACTGTGCTGCGATTCATGGGGTTGCAAAGAGTCGGACACAACTGAGCGACTGAACTGGACTGAAAATACTGTTAGAACTAAAAATAATTTCAGGAAAATTGTCAGATATAAAATTAGTATACAAAACTGAGTAGCATTTCTGTACACCAGCAACAAACTATTGGAAAGGTAAATTAAGAAGATTGTTTCATATTAATATGAAAAAGAAGAAAACCAGAGTAAATTTAAGTGAAAGATAAGATGTTGATGAAAGAAATTGAAGACATAAATGAAAAGATTTTGTGTTATGGATTGAGAAATTAATATTGTTAAAATATCCATAATACTCAAAACGATTTATGGATTCAGTGCAATCCCTGTCAAAATTCCAGCAGTGTTTTTCACAGAAATGGAAAAAAACAATCCTCAAATTTGTATGGAACCACACACACACAAAAACAAAACCCAAATTGCCAAATCTATCTTGAGAAAGAACAAAGCTGCAGGGATGACACTTCCTGAATTCAAACTATGTTGTGAAGGTATAGCATTCAAAACAGTATGATATTGTCATAAAACAGACCTGTAGATCAATGGAGCAGAACAAAGAGCCCAGAAATAAAGCCATGTATATATGGAGAAAGGGTTCAGTTCAGTTCAGTCACTCAGTCATGTCCGACTCTTTGCGACCCCATGAACCGCAGCACGCTGGGCCTCCCTGCTCATCACCAGCTCCCGGAGTCCACCCAAACTCATGTCCATTGAGTCGGTGATGCCATCCAACCATCTCTTCCTCTGTCGTCCCCTTCTCCTCCTGCCCTCAATCTTTCCTAGCATCAGGGTCTTTTCAAATGAGTCAGCTCTTCGCATTAGGTGGCCAAAGTATTGGAGTTTCAGCTTCAACATCAGTCTCTTTAATAAATGGTGTTGGGGAAATGGGACTCCTAAAACCATACACAAAAGCCAGCTCAAAATGGATTAAAAACTTAAATGTAAGACCTGAAACTTTAAACCCCTGGAAGAAAACATGGAGAGTAAGCTCCTTGTCATCCATCTTGGCAATGATTTTTTTGAATTTGACACCACAAGCAAAGGCAACAAAAGGAAAAATAAACATGTAGGACTACATCAAACTGAAAAGCTGCACAGCAAAGAAAACCAACAACAAAATGAAAAGCTATGGAATGGGAGAAAATATTTGCAAACTGTATATCTGATAAAGGATTCATATCCAAAAAATACAAGGAACTCATTCAGCTCAGTAGCAGAACAAAGCAAACACCCTCAAATGCAATTACAAAATGGACAAGGGACCAGAATAAACATTTTTCCAAAGAAGACATACAGATCACCAACAGATAGATGAAAACTTGCTCAGCATTGCTAATCAGGAAAATGTGAATCAAAACCACAGTGAAATACACCTCACACTTACTGCATTGTCTGTTAGTGAAAAGACCAGACACGACAAATAACGTCAAGGATGTGGAGGAAAGGGAACCTGTGTACACTCTTGGTGGGAAAGTAAACTGGTACAGCCACCATGGAAAACAATATGGGAATTTCTCAAGGAGTTAGAAGAGCCTCTGTAATCCAGCAATCCTACTTCTGAGTGTGTATCCAAAGGAAACAAAATCATCATTTCAAAGAGACTATCTTTGTTCTTGTTTATTGCAGCATTATCATTGAGGCCAAGGTATAGAACAAGTGTCCACTGACAAAAGAATGGTTAAGGAAAATGTGTCGTGTGTGTGTACACAATGGTGGGAGTTAGTTAACGCAATGGTGGGAGTCTTTGAGCAATGTATACATATGTCGGATCATAACATTGTACACATTTTAAATATGCTACAATTTTATTTGTCAATTATACTTTCAGTTCAGTTCAGTCGCTCAGTCTTGTCTGACTCTCTGCGACCTCACGAATCACAGCACGCCAGGCCTCCCTGTCCATCACCAACTCCCGGGGTTCAGTCAGACTCACATCCATCGAGTCAGTGATGNTTTTTTTTTTTTTAAGATGCCTTTGCTCTAGGGGAGAGGACTTAGATCAAGATGTTGATAATCCATTTCAGAATGTACAAGCTCAGGAGAGGGTTCTGAAGTTTTTAAAAGAATGAATAACATCATTAGTTGTTTCTTCTTTGGTGTTCTTTTAGTGAAGCTTCTAATGCATGCTGTGGATGATTTCTTAATGGCTTGTATATCTGTTTCTGCCTGGTGGCATGAGCCTTCTACTGGCCATTGCATGACTGGTGTGTGCTAGATACAGTGTAACTTGCCTTGCTTTCACTATCATCCACTAGGGTACTGGGTGTTCTGCTCAATAGAATTGGATTGAGGTAACCAAGATAACCAGCGCTTCTACACTGTGTTGTCAATAGTTGCCATACCTTTGTCCTAAGTTAAAAAACAGAAACCTATTGCTTTAACAAGGATTCTAAAAAACCCAACAATACTCTTACCTATTAACTGATAGATGAATATAAAACCTGATATGCATTCTAAATTTCCTATTAAAAATCTCGTCAATATTGTGTTCTAAAAGTGTTTGCCTAGGAATGGGAACTGTTATAAGGAAACTTTTCCAGGGGTGTATCTTTATCCCTTGACTGTAGAACTCTCAAGAAGTAGGGTTTCCTTTTGATTTTATGCTGTTTGACCATCAGTATGACTGTATAACTCTCAAAAAGTAGGGATTCCTTTTAACTTTGTGCTGTTTGACCACCAATATGTATAGCAAATAAATACGTGTTCCATTTGTGCCTCTAAAAATACTCTTTTTCCATAAAGGGCATAATAATCAGATTGGAGTGTTTTAGGCATGACTGCTGCTATGGTTAAAAGGTTTAGGAGATGGAAGTCTAGATATGGAAAATGTCATATCCTCTGTCAGTGGAAACAAAGCTGTAGACATGGTATAACATGAAATCCTAATGGTAATAAATACCTAGTTTAACTTGGTAAGAATGAGAGCTTCACTTGGGTGTTCGAATTAAATCAGTAAGAATTTTTGAGACTCAGATATTACAGAGAAAGTCACATTAATACTCAAGAATGCTTAGAGTTTGAGGTAAAAAAAAAAAAAAAAGGACATGGTATCACTTGTTTTTATGCCATTTGGTGATAGATTGTTGAAGCATCTACCTTCTATAGTAATAGATGCTCTTTAAATGTTAGTAATAGATGCTCTTTAAATGTAGACTCATTTTTCATGAGAAATGGGCCTTTACGTATATTTGGCAGCAGGACTACTGTGTGGACTGATTGTGCAGTAGTCCCTTTCGGAGGTAGGTAAAGGGGTTAATAGAAATACTTTTCCGTCAGTAAAACAGAGAAGGTCAGCCCAGAAATTAACAAGCCACCTGAAGCAGGACTTAGGAGTCTGGCTTGACATGCTGTGTTGGCTGGGACTTCTACAAGCTCCTGTTGTTGACCTTTTTATTGTTGTTTGTTTTCCTTTGTTTTCTTTTTCAGTCTCTTGGTTGTTCCTCTTCTTTCCCCTCAAGTTTTCTTTCTCTGAGAAACTCTTCCACGAGTCTTGCCATTGTTTTTGTTCCGTCATGCACAAGGATATTCACTGCTCATGGTGGGAGTCCTTTAAAAAGCCTCTCTGACTTCACTTTAAGAACGGTGCAGGTGAAACGGCTGTCGAGGACTCTCTCTTTTCTCGCCTCTGACAGTGGCCGTGTTGGCTCTCAAGCCTGTGACCTGGAAGCGGGGGCTCCCGCTGGGCGGGAGCCCTTGGACGCAGGGTGTCGTTGGGCTGACGGCAGGGGGGCTGTGTCACAGGGCTGATGGCTTGTATACCTACAGGAGGAGTTCTCTGGCCACACCGTTGGTACAGCAGCTCCTTCCAGGCTCATTCATGGAGCAGGCGTGGCGGCAGTCTTGGAGAAGAGTGCCAGCCCCGGTCAGAGGTAATCTTGTACTGCAGAAAGGTGAACAAGACCAGCAGGAAGCTCCCATAAGGACCAGGGGCGGGACGGGGGTGGATAAGATGGGGAGACACAGCGTGGGCTGCTGGGGAAATTAAGACCTCTGTTAAGACGTATTTACCTGCTATATATGCTTCCGTGTATTTCATTTGGCCCAGTCATCATAAGTGACTGATACAGCTAAATTGACTAATGTTATAGGTCTGTGAACATTTTTGCTTAATCACAGTTGTCACCATTTACCTGCCCTCCTGACAAATCATTGTGCTCCTCTCCTTTAAGCAAAGAGAACATGACAGGCTACTTTTGAATCTGACCCCATTTCCCCTTTCAGAGGAATTATAAACCATCTCTTATAAGCCCATGCTCCGCAGGAAGTGAAAAAGTGGTCTTTTGTTTTCTGTATGTCAGAAAACAAATGGATTCCTATTTCCCTTAGCAGTGCCAACCTGATATGAAACACTCGATCATGATCCTGTTGCCAATAAGATGTGACTCTCCTATCACTTTCATCCAAGCCAGAACTGTGGCCACTGAAACAGCACTGCCGCGAGAGCTAAAGACCTTTGTTTGCCACTGGAAAGATGGGATTCTCTCTGGGGAGAAACTTACTATGTAGTTTAAGTTGGATACATTGGGTGTTTCTGAGATTATTGGTGCCCCCTTTCATGTCATACAGAGCCTGATAAAACTGGATAAGAGGAGATCATTAGTGCTTTGGACTAATGCCTCAGTATTAAGCTCTCCAGTTCTGGAGCTTTTGTACAACTTTTTTTTTTTTTTTTGATAAGCATATCCTGGTAAAAGTAAAGTGGTAATTATGAATTTGACTTTAAAACAGTAGTTGTACTAATTATTTCTCTAAGCTTCCTGATTTAGCCTTAGGGAGTTGGTAGTGGAAACAATAACAGAAAGGAAGTGGGATACATCAAGAGATGCTAGAGTAGGTTTGAAAGTTTGCAACCTGTGACATGGCTAAAATAATTAAAAGTTTCTGGGGCTAGTTAATAAACCATAGCACATAATAATGGTCATAATAAAACCATGTACAAAACTGTCAACTGACCACTTTGGGAGAAGTGGGAAATGTTTAAACAAATATTCATGGAAAATGACACTTCTATATTTGGAGAAATTAATATGAGTAATTTGAGCCATCAGTTTAATTGTTTCAAAGGTATTGTAAGATCTTATTTAAAGGTTGCTAAGAAGTTTACTAAATAGAATTTTAGTTAAAAGTTTTTATTATAGTGCTATTTTTTTCTGAATGTGAATTACACATTGTAATTTTGGTTTATAAATGTCCTTTTTGTGATAGAAAAAGCAATTTTTATGGTTCATTAAATTTTCATAAGTTTGAAAGATTTTGAGTCTGGTTTTATTTGATATAGTTTCACATGAGATTCTGGTATTTTCCAGACATACAAAGGGAATTCAGTTTTATTCTGTTATTGTATAAAACTTACTTAGGTAGCTGCTGCTGCTAAGTCACTTCAGTCGTGTCCGACTCTGTGCGACCCCATAGACGGCAGCCCACCAGGCTCCCCCATCCCTGGGATTCTCCAGGCAAGAATACTGGAGTGGGTTGCCATTTCCTTTTCCAATGAGTATATTTCTTATCAAGCACTTGAGTTTTGAGAGTTTTAACCTTTAAATAAAGGTTATAAAATAACTTATTCCCTTTAATCATTTCTCTTAATGTAATTATCCTAATATACTTTCTATCAATTTCTTCATATTCCCTTAGTTTAATACTGAAAATAAGAAACCAAATTAATTTGGAAAGAGAAGCAGGTAGGATCCTAAAAAAAATCTTTGCTAAACTGCCATTGTATTTTTAGCTCAAAAGAGTTTTCTGCCATCCTTGTTGTTTTAATAATTTCGTAAACTTTAATATATTTTACAACTTGTTGAAATCTCACATAGAGTTGAGGGTAATCCTCTGTGTTGTTTAGAATCCCATAACTTGCTACTGCATTAATTCTTTGCTTTCAGAAACTAAAGCTCATATCTTTGATTTGTGTTTATGGAAGATGGAAATAATTGACATGATTTGAAAACTCTGAAATACTGTTGCTATTTAGGCCAGAAATAGATGCTACATTCCATTTGAAAGAAAAGATGAGAATCCCATCTCCCCAGTGACATCCAATGCCGCCTTCCAACTGACCGATCGCTGTGACCTATTCAGAGCTGTCGTGTTGAGTCCAGACTGGTAGGATTTCCAGTTCAGGATTCTTACACTTCCCCTACTTCCCCACCATAGCAATGCTTTTATATATACATATATATATAAAGTATATTAAAGCTAAAGGGAATCCATTAAACCATTTACAATGTGAGATTTATATTTGTTTAGAGAATTTTCAGAAATTAGATAAAATAGCATAGTTGGAGGTTATAAAACATTAAGCTTATATTTACTAATTCTTAATATAATTGATAGCTACAGATAGTAAAACCCTTTTACTAATATAATTGGCTTAAATTTGAAAATAATTTTGTTCTTAAGACATCAGAAAAAGAGGCTTCCTGCTTTCTTAACTTTGTTAATGATTTTTTTTTTTTTTTTGGCATGAGCTTCTAAATTAGTCTATCCAGTCTATGCTTGTTAAAGTACCAGTCATTTGTGAATTGACTTTTATAAGTGTAGAACTCTGTAAGAAAGTGAATGCCATTGTCAGTGCATGAAGACAAGCTGTCAGAGGGTTTTGGTTGTATATTACATGGTGTGACTGGTTCCTATCTAAAAGTTAGTATACTGTGTTTAGTCCTTCTTTATTTAAAAGTGAATCACTAATTTCACTTATCTTAAAATATTTTAATAGCTGAGACTAATAATCATGGTTTTTACTGGGATTTTGAAGCTTTGTGTCAAGACCATATTTTTGACAATATCAGAAGCTTTTAATAAGGTGCTTGCTGCTGAGCTAATGATATGCTTTGGGTAGTATTTCTTATACCTATCTTCAATAGATATATTCAGGCTAGTGTGAATGTAATAATCAAGCCTCAATCAAGCCATACTTAGTATGACAAATATTGCATTATACCGTAATTTAGGTATTCATGCTTCTGATAAAGGGCTTAATTCGACTCCTTGAGGAACCGGGAAAACACTATTGATTTTATACTGGAATGCAAAGTAGCAGCCATTTATAGTGCAAGATATAAATCACTAACTAATTAAAATTAAATCAAGAGAAATTAAGAATCTCATGGCCTTATATGTAATGGTACACAATCTTAACTGTAAAATTATATTTTGTATCAATTGTGTTCCTGTGCATGGGTTTCTGGGCAAAAAAAATTTTGCAGCTAATCTTAATAGAAGCAGGTAATATTGACTTTTAAAATTTCTCTTAATTTCTTTCTGTAGGAACATTGCAGTTGACTAAACTACTTATTCCAGATATAATTTATTTATTTTTATTTTCCTTTTCAAGAAAATGTCAAAGAAATTTTTGGACAGACTACTATTCATCATCATATCCCTTTTAATTGGGACTGTGAATTTATCCGGCTACATTTTGGGCATAATCGGAAGAAGCACCTAAACTACACAGAATTCACACAGTTTCTTCAGGTGAGCTTAGTTTTTCATAACCACTGTAAATATATAACATTCCATCTCCTTCCCTTTTACTTTTATTAGGTTTATTGCCAAAAAATGGCAATTCTCTGTGGAATTTTAGCCTCATTTTTCATTTCCCGCTCCCAGAGGCAACTTATTTAAATTCTTATAATTGTTTCTTTCCTTCAGTGTTTACTTTCATAGCTTTAAAAAATAAACATTATTTAAATGTTTTGAACTGCTGATACTTCAATTTTTAATTTTTCACTCTTAGATATTTTTTAAATTTAATTTGAACAATTGAAGATTGGCAACTAGCTCTTTGACCTTTCCCTCTCAGACGTTTTCTGTCCCCACCCTCCACAGAATTATGTCATGATTCTGCTTAGATTATCATATCTGAATCACCACAATTTTGTAAACACCGTGCATGACTAAAATGAGTACTTTTCTTAGAGACTCTAATTTTTATAGGTTCATTTTGTGGGTGTTAATGCTAATTCATTCTCAGACTCTGCCTCAGTTATTAAACTCTCATTTTTAATATGTTTAAAACAGAGTAAGTGTTTGATCAGTTTTGTTCTTTTGGAGCAATCCAGGAGCTTTCCTTTTTAAAAAAAAAATTGAGGTAAAATTGACTTAACATTAAATTAGCCATGTGAAAGTGCACAATTTAGTGGCATTTAGTATATTCACCAGCTCTAATTCTAAAACCTTTTCATTACCCCAAAAGAAAACCCTGTACCAAAGAAGCAGGCACACTCCATTCTTGCCTCTCCTCAGCTCACGAAGCCACCAGTTTACTTTCTGTCTCTATGGAGTTACTTATTCTGGATATTTCGTATAAGTGGAATTATACAATGTGAATTCTTGTGTCTGGCTCTATCTTAGCATAGTGTTTTCAGGGATTACCTATGTGTAGTGGATGTTAGTACTTCGTTCTTTTTATGGCTGAATAATATTCCGTTGTATGGGTATATCGTATCTTCTCTATTCATTTGTCGATGGGCGCTTACTTGGGCTCTCGGCTTTTGGCTGTTGTGAATAGTGCTGCTGTGAACATTGGTGTACGTGTATTTGTTTGAATATCTGTTTAGGGCTTCCCTGGTGGCTCAGAGGTTAAAGTGTCTGCCTCCAATGCGGAAGACCCGGGTTCGATCCCTGGGTCAGGAAGATCCCTGGAGAAGGAAATGGCAATCCACTCCAGTATTCTTGCCTGGAGAATCCCATGGACGGAGAAGCCTAGTAGGTTACAGTCCACGGGGTCGCAAAGAGTCGGACATGACTGAGCGACTTCACCTTCACCTTTCGAATCTTTTGAGTATATCTCTAAGGTGTGGGATTATTGGATCATATGATAATTTTAACTTTTTGAGGAACTACCAGACAGTTTTCCACAGCCCGTGCACCACTTTTCTGGAACTTTCTGATACGCGACTTTGTACTTATTACATAACTATCAGCTTGTGATCTCCCTTCACCTTCATGCTGGGGAGTCCATTTGCCTTCCTATTATGTTGAATCTTCCATTTGCTGGATTTCATCTCTTCATTTGCTGTGATTTTTTCCCCCTCTTTTTGGTAGAATACTTATTGCAAGGGCTTCCTAAGGAAAGTAAAATAATTCTTTTGTGAGACTTTTTATATCTGAAAACCTCTGCTCTATCATTACATTTAGTTTGGCTGGGTATAGAATTTTAGTAGGAATTTATTTTCCACCTAATTTGAAAATAAATCTCTCTCTTTTTTTTTTCTTCTAACATCCAGTGTTGCTACTGAGCAGTTAATTACCATTCTAATTTTTGGTTCTCTTTTGACATTTTTTTTTCCCCCCAGTCTAGAGGGTTTTAAGATTTTTTTTATTTTCAGTGTTTTGAAATTTCATGATGATGTACCTTGATGTGAGTTTATTTTTATTTATTGTGTTGGACATTCAGGGGCTTTTTTAATTTGAAAGCTGTGTACTTCAATTCTTGAAAATATTCTTCTATTTTTTTTCTTGTCTTGAACTAGTAAATATAATAACTGTATGATCCTTTAGTTCTCTTTTCTCTCCTGAATCTATTGTTTTTATTATATTTCTAATTTTCAGGAGTTCTTTTTGGTTTCCTAATATTCCTTTTAAAAAACTATACTGTTCTTCTTTCATGAATGTACTATTTTCTCTTATTTCTCCAAAAATATTATAGACAGGTGTTTTGTTTTTAAATTTTCTTCTTCTTGCAAGCTGCCTTTTTCCTTCAAGTTACTTTATTTCTTTTTGTTTGGATCTCTGTTTTTCATGTTAGTAGCTCTTCTTCCAAGTCTAATGATTCTGGGTCCTCTGCTCATATTAAAATTAGGATTGAGGCTTATTGGGAGCTTTGGGTTCATGTACCTTACTGAAAGTTCTCTGGGTGGGTGGTCTTACTGGAGACCCACTAGTTCAGGTCTTTTATTTTGGACAGGGGAATCAGAATAATCGTTTGGCTTCCCATCTGAAGTATTAGACCTGGCTTTTGATATTCTGGTTGCTGAGTAAGACAAGAGGGTTACAGGTCTCAGTATTCAGTGTGGAGTCATGTCCAACTTTTTGCAGCCTTATGGACTGTAGCCTGCCAAACTCCTCTGTTCATGAATTTTTCCAGATAAGAATACTGGAGTGGGTTGCCCTTTCCTCCTCCAGTAGAAGTGGGCTTTTGTTTATTTTCCTCCTTTCATCTGTGCCTAGTCTCTCTTAATCCAGAGACCTTCTGTTAAAACTCACCTCGCTGTCTGTCAGGGTTGGGAAAGGGCCAGAGGCCTGGCTCTGGGGGAGTATGGCAGGCAACTAACTGCTTTATAAACGAACTTCCATCTAAGCTTCCTATTCTCAGTGCCACCTTCACCATCACTCTAGGGGTACTGGTACAGCCAATGCATGAGTCCTTGGCAGATTCTGTTATGTACATTGGATTGCTTTTTTTGCTTTTCTAGTTTTCTTGGGCCTTCTAAGCCAGTTATCATTTGCCTCTTTGCACTCTAAACTTTAAAATGTAGTTGCTGCCTTCTTTTTTTGTTCTCTCTGTCTTTGAGCTTCTGTTTTGCTTTTCATTCTTTACTGTGATTTTTGGTGAGAAATAGAGTTTTGAAAGACAGAGCTAAATGTATGAGTTCAGTCTCATTCAAAGCCACAGTATTTCTGAAGCTCTGCTATTTTTATCTCAGAGTTAGATGAGATGCATTTCTAAGAACACAAGATCTTCAGCTTTAGTATAACTTCCTTTATTTGCCCTTTCCCTCAGTTCCTTTTCCTGCCCTTTCAATCCAGAAGCAGATTATTTTCTTTTATTTATTAGAATATTTTTATCTCTTTAGAATATCTTTATCTAAGTCCAGAGTATTATTTTTTTTTCATTAGGATGATCACATTATCTATTCTACCCAGATGTTTTGATTATACTACATAAATGGAGAGCTTATGTGCAGAACTTTTTTCCTTTAGTTGCTTCTTTTTGAAGGCCTTAATTTTAATTTTTTAACTTTTTATTTTGAAAGATGTCTAATAAAAAAAAACCCATGTACCCATCAACCAACTTCAGCAATTATTTATTGACCAGTTATTTATTTTTTTACCTATACTTTCCACTCTGTTACCTACTTGAGAATTTGGAAGCCAATTCCATTTAATCTATAGCTACAAATGTGATACTTCAAATATATATGTATCTTTAAAAGATACAAGAGTCCTTCAACTGTTGATTGATAGAAAATAGAAAATCTATTCTTCTGACATTAGTCTTGCAATGAGGATTCTGCTTTGTCTTTAACATGAAGGTGCACATTTTCTTCAGTACTGTCATTAATAAGGCTTAATCGTGCCCATGGTTGCCACTGGATATTTCTGAGAGGTTAAGATGCAGAAGACAAAGATATAACAAAGGCATAAATCGGGAGGAAAATAAGCAGGAGTGAGGAAGAGAAAGCCTATATAAGATGGAGTAGACATGTGTCTGCTTCTGATGCTGCTCGGGAATATCCTTTCCTTGGGGAATGCTTTCAACCATATTTTAAGGCTGAAATAGTGATTTAAAGTGCCTGCTTCATTTGAAGGATGATGTGGTCGGAACTGAAGTGATAAAAATATGAAGTGGGTTAGGGAGAAGGACTAAAGTAGAAGAGGAAAAATATTTATAAATTGGAGATTGAACAACATGCTCCTAAATAATGGTTGAGATGGAATCAAAAGGAAAGTAAAAAAATATCTTGAGACAAATGAAAATGGAAACATAGCATACCAAAGCATTCATTCTTTGGTGCTTAGTAAAAGCAGTTCTAAGAGGGAAGGTTATAGTGATAAACACCTACGTTACAAAAAAAATCTCAGTCTACCTTTGTACTTCAAGGAACTAGAAAGAGAATAAGCTCAAAGTCAGAAGGAATTAACAAAGATCAAAGCAGAAATAAGTGAAATAGAGACTAGAAAGACAATAGGAAAGATCAGTGAAACCAAGAATGGGTTTTTTAAAAAAGTAAAATTGACAAACATTTAGCTACACTAAGAAAAAAAGAAGACACAAATAAAATCAGAAAGAGGAGACTGATTACAACTGATAAAGATCATAAGAAACTACTATAAACAGTTATACACTAACAAATGAGATAACCTAGAAGAAATGGATAAATTCCTAGAAACATACAGCCTACCTCCATTTCATGAAGAAATGGAAAATCTAAACAGACCAGTTACTAGCAAAGAGATTGAATTAGTAAATAAAAACCTCTCAATAGAGACAAGTCCAGGACCAGATGGCTTCACTGTTGTACAGTTGCTCAGGTGTGTCCGACTCTTTGTGACCCCATGGACTGCAACACACCAGGCTTCTGTGTCCTTCACCATCTCCCAGAGTCTGCTCAGATTCATGTCCATTGAGCTGGTGATGCCATCCAGCCATCTCATCCTCTGTTGCCACCTTCTCCTCCTGCCCTCAGTCTTTGCCAGAATCATGGTCTTTTCCAGTGAGTTGGCCCATCACATCAGGTGGCCAAAATAGTGGAGCTTCAGCTTTAGCATCAGTCCTTCCAGTGAATGTTCAGGGTTGATTTCCTTTAAGGTTGACTGGTTTGATCACCTCGCTGTCCAAAGGACCCTCAAGAGTTTCCTCTAGTACCACTGGAGGAAATCATTCATTCTTTGGTGCTTAGCCTTCCGTATGGCCCAACTCTCATATTTGTACATGCCTACTAGAAAAACCATAGCTTTGACTATAGGGCCCTTTGTTGGCAAAGTGTTGTCTCTGCTTTTTAATATACTGTCTAGGTTTGTCGTAGATTTTCTTCCAAGGAGCAATCGTCTTAATTCCATGGCTGCAGTCACAATCTGCAGTGATTTTGGCTTCACTGATGAATATTGCCAAGCATTTTAAGAAGAATTAATACCAATCCTTCTCAAACTCTTCCGAAAAACAGAGGAGAGTGCACTTCTTCCAAATTCATTGTATAAGATCAGTATTATCCTGATACCAAAGCCAGACAAGGGCACTATAAGAAAAGAAAAGAACAGGTCAGTATCCCTGATAAAGATAGATGGACCTACTCTCAACAAAATATTAGCAAACTGAATTCAGTAGTAGACTAAAAGGATCATAATCAAGTGGAACTTACTCCTGAGATGTAAGGATGATTCAACATATGCTAGTCATTAAATATGATAGGCCATATTAACAAAATGAAGGATTAAAAATCATGATCATTTCAATATAGATGCAAAAAAAGCATTTGACAAAATTCAAGATCCTTTCATGATAAAAACTCAGATTAGATATAGATGGAATATACTGACATAATAAAGGCGGTAGATGACAAGTCTACAGCTAACGTCACGCTCAGTAGTTAAAAGCTGAAAGCTGTACCTCTAAGATCAGGAACAAGTCAAAGATGCCCACTATTATCACTGTTATTCAAAAGGTAATGGAAGGACTTTGCTGGTGATCCAGTGGTAAAGAATCTGCCTACCAATGCAGGGGACATGGTATTGATTCTTGGTCCAGGAAGATTCCACATGCCACCAGGCAACTAAGCCCACAACTACTGAAACCGACATGGCCTAGAGCTGTGCTCCATGACAGGAGAAGGCACCACAATGAGAAGCCCTGAGACACAATTAGAGGATAGCCCCCATTCTCTGCAACTAGAGAAAGCCCATGCATGGCAACGAAGACCCAGTGTAGCCAAAAATAAATTAAAAAAAATTTTAATTTAAAAACAAGGGAATGGAAGTCCTAACCAGAGCAAATAGACAAGGAAAAGAAGTAAAAGGCATCCAAATTGGAAAGGAAAAATTAAAGTTGTCCTTGGTTGCAGAGGACATAATATATGTAGACTACCCTAAAGATTTTATGCTTACACAAAATACTGTGCTGCGATTCATGGGGTTGCAAAGAGTCGGACACAACTGAGCGACTGAACTGGACTGAAAATACTGTTAGAACTAAAAATAATTTCAGGAAAATTGTCAGATATAAAATTAGTATACAAAACTGAGTAGCATTTCTGTACACCAGCAACAAACTATTGGAAAGGTAAATTAAGAAGATTGTTTCATATTAATATGAAAAAGAAGAAAACCAGAGTAAATTTAAGTGAAAGATAAGATGTTGATGAAAGAAATTGAAGACATAAATGAAAAGATTTTGTGTTATGGATTGAGAAATTAATATTGTTAAAATATCCATAATACTCAAAACGATTTATGGATTCAGTGCAATCCCTGTCAAAATTCCAGCAGTGTTTTTCACAGAAATGGAAAAAAACAATCCTCAAATTTGTATGGAACCACACACACACAAAAACAAAACCCAAATTGCCAAATCTATCTTGAGAAAGAACAAAGCTGCAGGGATGACACTTCCTGAATTCAAACTATGTTGTGAAGGTATAGCATTCAAAACAGTATGATATTGTCATAAAACAGACCTGTAGATCAATGGAGCAGAACAAAGAGCCCAGAAATAAAGCCATGTATATATGGAGAAAGGGTTCAGTTCAGTTCAGTCACTCAGTCATGTCCGACTCTTTGCGACCCCATGAACCGCAGCACGCTGGGCCTCCCTGCTCATCACCAGCTCCCGGAGTCCACCCAAACTCATGTCCATTGAGTCGGTGATGCCATCCAACCATCTCTTCCTCTGTCGTCCCCTTCTCCTCCTGCCCTCAATCTTTCCTAGCATCAGGGTCTTTTCAAATGAGTCAGCTCTTCGCATTAGGTGGCCAAAGTATTGGAGTTTCAGCTTCAACATCAGTCTCTTTAATAAATGGTGTTGGGGAAATGGGACTCCTAAAACCATACACAAAAGCCAGCTCAAAATGGATTAAAAACTTAAATGTAAGACCTGAAACTTTAAACCCCTGGAAGAAAACATGGAGAGTAAGCTCCTTGTCATCCATCTTGGCAATGATTTTTTTGAATTTGACACCACAAGCAAAGGCAACAAAAGGAAAAATAAACATGTAGGACTACATCAAACTGAAAAGCTGCACAGCAAAGAAAACCAACAACAAAATGAAAAGCTATGGAATGGGAGAAAATATTTGCAAACTGTATATCTGATAAAGGATTCATATCCAAAAAATACAAGGAACTCATTCAGCTCAGTAGCAGAACAAAGCAAACACCCTCAAATGCAATTACAAAATGGACAAGGGACCAGAATAAACATTTTTCCAAAGAAGACATACAGATCACCAACAGATAGATGAAAACTTGCTCAGCATTGCTAATCAGGAAAATGTGAATCAAAACCACAGTGAAATACACCTCACACTTACTGCATTGTCTGTTAGTGAAAAGACCAGACACGACAAATAACGTCAAGGATGTGGAGGAAAGGGAACCTGTGTACACTCTTGGTGGGAAAGTAAACTGGTACAGCCACCATGGAAAACAATATGGGAATTTCTCAAGGAGTTAGAAGAGCCTCTGTAATCCAGCAATCCTACTTCTGAGTGTGTATCCAAAGGAAACAAAATCATCATCTCAAAGAGACTATCTTTGTTCTTGTTTATTGCAGCATTATCATTGAGGCCAAGGTATAGAACAAGTGTCCACTGACAAAAGAATGGTTAAGGAAAATGTGTCGTGTGTATGTACACAATGGTGGGAGTTAGTTAACTCAATGGTGGGAGTCTTTGAGCAATGTATACATATGTCGGATCATAACATTGTACACATTTTAAATATGCTACAATTTTATTTGTCAATTATACTTTCAGTTCAGTTCAGTCGCTCAGTCTTGTCCGACTCTCTGCGACCTCACGAATCACAGCACGCCAGGCCTCCCTGTCCATCACCAACTCCCGGGGTTCAGTCAGACTCACATCCATCGAGTCAGTGATGCCATCCAGCCATCTCATCCTCTGTCATCCCCTTTCCTCCTGCCTCCAATCCCTCCCAGCATCAGAGTCTTTTCCAATGAGTCAACTCTTCGCATGAAGTGGCCAAAGTACTGGAGTTTCAGCTTTAGCATCATTCCTTCCAAAGAAATCCCAGGGTTGATCTCCTTCAGAATGGACTGGTTGGATCTCCTTGCAGTCCAAGGGACTCTCAAGAGTCTTCTCCAACACCACAGTTCAAAAGCATCAATTCTTCAGCACTCAGCCTTCTTCACAGTCCAACTCTCACATCCATACATGACTACTGGAAAAACCATAGCCTTGACTAGACGGACCTTAATCGGCAAAGTAATGTCTCTGCTTTTGAATATGTTGTCTAGGTTGGTCATAACTTTTCTTCCAAGGAGTAAGCTTCTTCTAATTTCATGGCTGCAATCACCATCTGCAGTGATTTTGGAGCCCCCCAAAATAAAGTCTGACACTGTTTCCACTGTTTCCCCATCTATTTCCCATGAAGTGATGGGACCAGAGGCCATGATCTTCGTTTTCTGAATGTTGAACTTTAAGCCAACTTTTTCGCTCTCCTCTTTCACTTTCATCAAGAGGCTTTTTAGTTCCTCTTCACTTTCTGCCATAAGGGTGGTGTCATCAGCATATCTGAGGTTATTGATATTTCTCCTGGCAATCTTGATTTCAGCTTGTGTTTCTTCCAGCTCAGCATTTCTCATGATGTACTCTGCCTATAAGTTAAATAAGCTGGGTGACAATATACAGCCTTGACACAGTGCTTCTCCTAATTGGAACCAGTCTGTTGTTCCATGTCCAGTTCTAACTGTTGCTTCCTGACCTGCATACAGATTTCTCAAGAGGCAGGTTAGGTGGTCTGATATTCCCATCTCTCTCAGAATTTTCCACAGTTTATTGTGATCCACACAGTCAAAGGCTTTGGCATAGTCAATAAAGCAGAAATAAATGTTTTTCTGGAACTCTCTTGCTTTTACCATGATCCAGCGGATGTTGACAATTTGATCGCTGGTTCCTCTGCCTTTTCTAAAACCAGCTTGAACATCTGGAAGTTCATGGTTCACGTATTGCTGAAGCCTGGCTTGCAGAATTTTGAGCATTACTTTACTAACGTGAGATGAGTGCAGTTGTGCGGTAGTTTGAGCATTCTTTTGCATTGCCTTTCTTTGGAATTGGAATGAAAACTAACCTTTTCCAGTCCTGTGGCCACTGCTCAGTTTTCCAAATTTGCTGGCATATTGAGTGCAGCACTTTCACAGCATCATATTTAGGAGCTGAAATAGCTCAACTGGAATTCCATCACCTCCACTAGCTTTGTTCGTAGTGATGCTTTCTAAGCCCACTTGACTTCACATTCCAGGATGTCTGGCTCTAGATGAGTGATCACACCATCGTGATTATCTGGGTCGTGAAGATCTTTTTTATACAGTTCTTCTGTGTATTCTTGCCACCTAAATATCTTCTGCTTCTGTTAGGTCCATACCATTTCTGTCCTTTATCGAGCCCATTTTTGCATGAAATGTTCCCTTGGTATCTCTACTTTTCTTGAAGAGATCTCTAGTCTTTTCCATTCTGTTGTTTTCCTCTATTTCTTTGCATTGATCGCTGAAGAAGGCTTTCTTATCTCTTCTTGCTATTCTCTGGAACTCTGCATTCAGATGCTTATATACTTTAATAAGTTGGAATTTAAAAGTAGAAGGGGTGGAACAGAAAACTACTTTGTCAAATCATGTGTGTGCTTAGTTGCTCAGTTGTGCCCGACTGTCTGCGGCCCTATGAACTATAACCTGCCAGGCTCCTCTGTCCATGGAATTTTCCGGGCAAGAACACTGTAGAGGGTTGCCATTTCTTGCTTCAGGGGATCGTCTTGACGCAGGGGTCGAACCCGCATCTCTTGAGTCTTCAGGATTGGCTGGTGGATTTTTTCACCACTAGTGCCACCTGGAAGTCCTTGTTAAATCATGCTGCTTGTTTATTTTGTACTCTATCTTTCATATATTTTTACCAGTTGATTTTTAGCTTCTCTGCTTCTGTTGGTCTTTTCAAGAAAATCCAAATATGTGTGATGATATTATTAAATTTTTTAAAAGTTAAGATTATTGAAAGATTTAGTAGATTCGATAAACTTGTCTCTAGCTTGTCAGCCTGCTAAGAAAATACTTAAAAACTTGTTTTATTGTTAAATATCATACAACTATGGATATATTTATATGTATATTTTATACACATATAAAACAAATGTATAGTTTAATGAATTATGAGTAAAACCAATTTATATGTCTTTCAACCACTGTTGAGATACAGAAAAATATAATTACTAAAATGGCGAAACTTCTATCAAAAGCTATTTTAAATGTCAGAAAAGGGTAAAGCAACATTGATTTGTAGGCTTTTATAAATGAATGATAATGCTAATTGCAATGTTTAATATATCTTCTGTGAATATATATTTAAATAGGAATATTGTTTCCAAGGGCTTCCCCAGTGGCTCAGACTGAAATCCATAGGGAAGATACCCTGGAAAAGGAACTGGCAACCCACTCTAGTATTCTTGCCTGGACAAGTCCATGGACAGAGGACCTGGAGCATTACAGTCCATGGGGTCACAGAGTAGGGCACAGCTGAACGACTCCCTTTCATCATTTCCAGAGCTGCAAATAGTGTGAAAATGGCATCTAATAGCACTGTTATGATGTTGTGATAGCAGATTTATTTGGATTATTTCATATGTCCTAGGAAAGAAATGCTCTAATTTTGACTTTTAAATAGTCCCTAGGAGATGGGAATACCAGACCACCTGACCTGCCTCTTGAGAAACCTATATGCAGGTCAGGAAGCAACAGTTAGAACTGGACATGGAACAACAGACTGGTTCCAAATAGGAAAAGGAGTACATCAAGGCTGTATATTGTCACCCTGGTTATTTAACTTATATGCAGAGTACATCATGAGAAACACTGGAATGGAAGAAGTAGAAGCTGGAATCAAGATTGCCGGGAGAAATATCAATAACCTCAGATATGCAGATGACACCATCCTTATGGCAGAAAGTGAAGAGGAACTAAAAAGCCTCTTGATGAAAGTGAAAGAGGAGAGTGAAAAAGTTGGCTTAAAGCTCAACATTCAGAAAACGAAGATCACGGCATCCGATCCCATCACTTCATGGGGAATAGATGGGGAAAAAGTGGAAACAGTGTCAGACTTTATTTTGGGGGGCTCCAAAATCACTGCAGATGGTGACTGCAGCCATGAAATTAAAAGACGCTTACTCCTTGGAAGGAAAGTTATGACCAACCTAGATAGCATATTCAAAAGCAGAGACATTACTTTGCCAACAAAGGTCCGTCTAGTCAAGGCTATGGTTTTTCCAGTAGTCATGTGTGGATGTGAGAGTTGGACTGTGAAGAAGGCTGAGCGCTAAAGAATTGATGCTTTTGAACTGTGGTGTTGGAGAAGACTCTTGAGAGTCCCTTGGACTGCAAGGAGATCCAACCAGTCCATTCTAAAGGAGATCAGCCCTGGGTGTTCTTTGGAAGGAATGATGCTAAAGCTGAAACTCCAGTACTTTGGCTACCTCATGTGAAGAGTTGACTCATTGGAAAAGACCTTGATGCTGGGAGGGATTGGGGGTAGGAGGAAAAGGTGATGACAGAGGATGAGATGGCTGGATGGCATCACCGACTCGATGGATGTGAGTTTGAATGAACTCCGGGAGTTGGTGATGGACAGGGAGGCCTGGTGTGCTGCGATTCGTGAGGTTGCAGAGATTCTGACATGACTGAGCGACTGAACTGAACTGAACTAGGGTATTACTTGCACTTTAAAAATTTAATTAATTAATTAATCTTTGGCAGTGCAGGGACTTTCTCTGGTTGCAGCGTGCAGGGGCTTCTCTTGTTGGAGAGCATGGTATCTAGGGCGCGTGGGCTCAGTAGTTATGGCACATGGGCTTAGTTGCCCCACAGCATGTGGGATCTTCCCGGATCAGGTATCAAATCTGCATACCCTGATTTTGGCAGGTGGATTGGTAATCACTGGATCACCAGGGAAGCCCACTGTTTTTTTGTTTTTGTTTTTTTTTAATTTTAATTGATATCACCTACTACAAAGTTTGGCTGCCCAGGAGTTGAAAAGTTCTGCGATCTTCTGGATTGTTTTATAGTTTGTGGGTATTACTCAAAGCCACATAGAGCGATAGATGAACAGTGTTTATGTAGTTTGTTATTCATAATTTTCATATTAGAAATTGTGCTGTGATTGGTTGAATCTAAGGACATGAAACCCTCGGATAGGGAGAGCCACCTATAATCTAGAAAGTGCTCTGGGATGACAAGGACTTCTTCAAGCAGGAGCGTTACTATATATTTTAAAAGCAAAAACTTAAAGCACTGAAAAGATACTCTGTTTTCAGTAATGAAATCTTTTCAAGTAAACAGAGGTGTTTTTTTTCCCCCTCCCTTTTTATTGACATTCTGTGACTCACTTTTCTTTCTGGAAAATAACACGTAGTAAGTATGTTTTCAGGAAAATGTGCTTTTTGAAAAGTCATGAAGAGTTTTGCTGTATATTCAGAGGTGCATATTATTCATTTTTAAAGTACACGCATGTAGAGGCAGGATGTCTCTGCTTTTCTAAAACACACATGTGGGGTATGCTTCCGTCAGCCTGAGGCCCTGTTTCTGACTTCTTCCTCCAGGAACTACAATTGGAACATGCCAGGCAAGCCTTCGCTCTCAAAGACAAAAGCAAAAGTGGCCTGATTTCTGGTCTGGATTTCAGTGACATCATGGTTACCATCCGGTCTCACATGCTCACTCCCTTCGTGGAGGAGAACTTAGTCTCAGTAAGTAAAAAGCAATGACTTCAGCTTTCTATTTCCTCAAACCTTTGAAACCATTGTCCTGGATTGCATCCCTCGGCATGTCTGCCTCTCATCTGTTGTAACTTTACTCTTAGTTGGTAGGAGGTAATCAGATGTGTGTAAGGGAGGGGTGTGTGTGTGTTGGTGGGAGGGGGGGTGATAGTGAATAGTTTCCCCCCAGATCAGCACCACAATCTTGCTCTCATATATTTCCAAATTGTTTATTTCCATTTACAGAGTCCACCTAAAGAAAACAGGGGAGTGTAGACAAGGTGTGCACTTCCTTTTTCCCAAGGGCAGTACTTCTCACAGACACTACTGCCTTCACCTTTGGCCTCTTTCCATCCCACCAGGCTCCCAAAGCCTTGCTATAAGGATGGCTCCTTCCTTTGTTGCCTGCAGGGTGCTGTTTGCTAGAGGGATCATCACTGGCCTCTACACTGTTTTAATAACCATGGCCGTGGCAGAAGGTATGGAGGAAATATGTGGGCGTCAGCCTCTGTGGCTCACTCCTCTCTCTGCCCCTTCACCTGTGTATTCAGTCTGCATGGACCAGACAGTTTTTCGTTCTTTAAACTGCTAAACTCTGTAAAGTAAGCATCTGGGCCAATAGCAAACTGATGTCATCCACTTCCTCACAAAGAATGGTGAAACTGTCCTCACTTGCCAGTTTTCTTGTTCCTGTATTGTACTTATGTGTACGTTTTTGATTGCTGCTTGTTTTAGATGGAGGGAAGCCAATGAGCACTTTTGTTGTCTCAGCTGAAGACCATTATCCCTGATTTAGACCAGGGTAGAGAGATCAACTTCTGTTCTTTTTCTTCAGTGAATTTGAACATGGAGCATGTCACTTTCTCCTATACATTTCACCTCCTTGACACCCTTCTCCCACTCCCCCACCCTCACCTCATACCCTAGCCAAAAAAATGAAAGGAGGAAGAAAAGAAAGAGAGAGAGGGAGGAGAGAAGAAAAGAAAATCCTAGAGAGAAGGACTCAGTACCCTGGGGTGAGGGCACCTTTGCGATTTTTTCCAGTTGGGTTAGACAGACCTGTTATAGCCTCAGTTTACCAAATGCCATCTCAGTTTCTATAGGAATGTGTTAAATAATTTGGATCTGGCTTTTTGGGTCACTGGTATCCAAGTTTAGGCTAATACAAATATCACATATATTTGGGTTAAGGCTTGTGTGTGAGGGATGGGGGTGGGAACATATGCCCATCATTACCTATACTGCCCTTAATATAGATCTTTATGATTAAGGTTGTCACACTGTCATTTCCATAAGTATTTGCGTTTTTAACAGAGAATGCTTTTAATCATCTGGATTCCTCTGACTCTTGGCTTAGAAAGTAAATGTTTGCAAGCTACGAAAAATATTCTCTTTTGAGTTTATGTCCAACTGTTGGGTAGAGGGAGAAGTTACCTCCTACCCTGCAGAGTAGGGTAGCCTGCATTGTCCCCCATCTTCCCCAGGCATGAGAGAGCCTCTTTAGCACGATTCCACTAAAGACATATTTATAGCAAGTAAATCCTCCCTAGATTTTCTCTGTATCTTTTTGGAGTTTTTTGGTAGTTTTACATTTTGTCACAGAGATTCAGAGCTCAGCACAGATCATTCTATATATTAATTATAACAAGGAGCTCAAAAAAGAAAAGATTAGTAAAGTTGATAAAGCGAAATAGTCTTAAAATTTTAAGTTACCACTGGTTTTTGTATATGGGTGTGGGAAAAAAAAGGAAGTTTAAAAAATGTTTCTTATATTGTATGTTGAGGTTTGGATTATCCAGAAACAGCAGGAGTTTCATAGTTGAAGGTCTTGAAAATCCTGTTTAAATAATCATTGGTTTTGATCTGTGATAATTATATTTGTTGTTTTTGACCTTATAGGTAGATGAACCATGAAGTCCAACTTCCAGATGTTGCTTTCTTCCTTAACACCTAAATTACATAGACTTTCCTGAGGGCTTGAAATGCACTGACAGTGTTTCAGCATGATACCTTCCTTGTGTATATGGACTGGTTGTTTATCATTTTAGTAATGAAGACTCCTTTGGTTCTTCTTTGAGAAAGTTCAGTGTCCATAAATGTGCTTTTGTTTTTGTTTGTTTAACTTTCTGTGTTGTCATTTCCTAGGCAGCCGGCGGAAGTATCTCACACCAGGTTAGCTTCTCATACTTCAATGCATTTAACTCCTTACTGAATAACATGGAGCTTGTTCGTAAGATATATAGCACTCTAGCTGGCACAAGGAAAGATATTGAAGTCACAAAGGGTAAGATTTTTAAAATATATATTGATGCGAATCTCAGCATTTTCACTTTTCTTTATCTAGGGTGAGAGGTTGCTCTAGGTTTCCTACTGTGAAGCCACATCTAGAAAGTATGTTACCATGTGTGTATAGTCACTTGGACCATCATGGTCTCCAAAAATCCTGTTGGATTTGATGGGATGCTGAGGTCAGGAGTGGAAAAGTGGCTTTGACAGTTTTAAAAAGAACTGTGGCCCAGTCTGTCAGACAGGTCAGTGGCAGCGGCTTCTTTGTATGAGGAAGGAGTGGCCACAGAAAGACGGGCAGGGCTACTCCTTTTGCTGAATTGAGGTGGGATGTTTTAAGTGACTGGAGAAGAGCCAGTTCTTTTATCTTGTGGCTCTGGAGACCAAAGCAAACAAACAAGATGAGGTTAGAGGAACCTAAAGAGATTGTTTTACCTCTGAAATTACTTTACCTGCTTTTACTGTTTCATCATCTTAACATTTTATCTTTCACCAGTTTTCATATTTTTGTAGTTATTTCTATGTAGTTGAACTTAGATATTGAATTCAGTTTTAGATTTTTAAAATAATACTAAAATGCTTTTAGCTTTCAGATAATAGTTAAGGTAGAAGCTTGTTATATGTTAAGAGTCTTTGAAGATTTTTAAGTATTTTCTTTTTCTTCCAGAGGAATTTGCCCAGAGTGCCATACGCTATGGACAAGTCACCCCACTAGAAATTGACATCCTGTACCAGCTTTCAGACTTATATAATGCTACAGGGTAACTATTCCAGTAATCCCTCATGACACTTTTTAGGACAGTTACTTTAATGTGAAGCAGTGGTGGTCTTTTAGTTCATTTATACAATAGTTTGCTCAGTATATAAATTTCAAGAAAAAGACACAAGCAGATATGAGAAACAGGGGAGGAGGATGAGACAGGTGAAGACAGAGTAAAGGTAGGGGGAAATGGAGGAAGGGAAAGGGAAAGCAAGAAGGGGAGGGAAAGAGAAAGGAAGGGAAGAAATGGAGAGGGAGAGGCAAAGGAGGGAGTAAGGGTTGTTGAAGAGTGTGAGAGAGGGAAATGGGGAAGGAAGAATGATAGAGGAGGGGAAGAAGGAAATGAGAAGAATGTGAGGGACAGAAAAATTGATTTAATCTGGACTCTGTAGAGGTGGTTAGAAATTTTTAGAGATTTGTGGATATTTGCCTAAATTTATAAAATAAATTGAAGTACATGTTCAGGAATCTTATAACCTTTTTTTTGATTCATTGTGAGTGGGCATTTTCCTAAACAGTATATACCATTTTGTGTTGGAGGGTATCATTTTCTTGAAATATGCCTGTGACATTATTATCATGCTTATTATCATAATTAAGCTTAGATGTTTTATGTCTCTTTTATAGATTGAAAAAACCCAGAGCACATAGAGAGTATTTAATTTGTGAAGTCTTACACAAATCCAGATGAAAAAGCTTTGTGGGCATCCAGTAGGACCTTGGGATAGGGGACTCATGATCTACTAAGTGATCAGATTTTTACAGTTATGTAAGTGTAGGCATCAGAGAAGGCAATGGCACCCCACTCCAGTACTCTTGCCTGGAAAATCCCATGGATGGAGAAGCCTTGTAGGCTGCAGTCCATAGGGTTGCAAACAGTTGGACACGACTGAGCGACTTCACTTTCATTTTTCACTTTCATGCATTGGAGAAGGAAATGGCAGCCCACTCCAGTGTTCTTGCCTGGAGAATCCCAGGGACGGGGGAGCCTGGTGGGCTGCTGTCTTTGGAGGTCACACAGAGTCAGACATGACTGAAGTGATTTAGCAGTAGCAGCAGCAGCAGGCATATCGGAAAAATAGGTTTTAACCCTAGAACTGAAGACTAGTAGAAGTTGAGTGTACAAAGATAATTTATTGCCTTCATGTTACATAATAAATTGTCAAGCTGGAGTTAATACTGGATAAACCAGCCAGTCTTTGATGATTGACATGGAATATCAGGCCATACCTCATTCATCTAGAATTTACATTTGTAGTAAAGGTATTGAACATCCTTTGATAATAAAAGCTTGTGAAAAGTGCTTCTCAAACTGGATCTGAAGTGACCTACTCCCTGGATCATGGAATACACTTATTTTAAAACAGTAGTTCATTCACTCGGTTCAAAACTCAAAGAGTTTTAAAGAGCCCGCTGCAAAAACACCTCCCATGCACCCCTTCTCCCTTCTACCCTTAAAGGCAACCAGTATCTATCACTTTTGTGTTTATCCTTCTCAAGATACTTTGCACTTAAGCATTAAAGATGTATACTAAAGAAATATATTCAATGTGTATGAACTGAACAGTCAGTGTTTATACTTTGCTTCTGAGAAGAATTATTTCTTTAGTTTTTGTAATCTATCTTTAAAGTCATTAAATTTATGTACTGTCTATTATTTCTTTAGAGTCTTTTGCTTTTTGTGTGGCAAGTTTTGTGTGGTCTGAAGTTTTTTTTCCCCCTTATTAAAATTACCTGTGTGAATAGGGAAATACTGCTTTTAAACCATAGTTCTTTTTTACCCTTTTCTTTCTTAGTATGAGATGTCTGTCGCTGTCTAACAGTTCTTTCTTTCCCATATTTTTGCCTGAAGGCGCTTGACTTTGGCAGATATTGAGAGAATAGCCCCACTGGCTGAAGGAGCCTTACCTTACAACCTGGCAGAACTTCAGAGACAGGTAGGAGGCATGTCATAAACAGAATCATCTTCAAAAATGCTAAAGTAGTATGGAAATGACAGCCTGAACCTTCTGAATCTGTGGACATGAAAACGTGATTTACAGAAAGACTTTACTTAGCACAAAGATTACCTTTATAAAGCTGTTAGCCCCACCCTTACAGAGTATTCTTATGGGGCAGCTAGATTTATGTTTGTTTGGTTTTTTTCTTTTAGCTTTTTAAGATAAGGAAAATAAGAGTGTAGACATATATGGGCTTGGCCTCCCTCCCCCAGAGTAGCAGTCTTTTCCTTTCATTTGTCTAGTGTCATTTAAAGATTAGTGTGAAGTTCACTTTGTATTATCAAACTGGTATTTATAGGGTTTTTAAAATACAAGACATTCCTCTACTGAAATGAATCTTTGACTGAGAATCTTTCACTATAGTGTCTTATAACACAGGAAAACTATGTAAATAATGAACCAGAAAGAAAACCTTGATGATTATTACATTTTTGATAATAGTTTTTTGTTTATGTTAAGAGTGATAAAAACAGTAACTTCTGAGTCCTATAAAGTTAATGCAGCCTTATTTCTGGTTTCAAAAATACTCTCTTGGTAGGAAAATTAACTCCATGATATTACCTTGAAGAGTGGAATTGAGCAGATTAAAAAAAAAATCTTGTTTTAAACTGAAACCCTATTTCTGAGGCATCTGGAAGAAGCCTCAGTCGCAGTGGTGTCACATAGTTTTGGGGTGGGGATGAAGGTTATAGGAGGGCTAGGCCTTGTCTCGGAGAAGGCAATGGCACTCCACTCCAGTACTCTTGCCTGGAAAATCCCATGGACGGAGGAGCTCGGTGGGCTGCAGTCCATGGGATCACGAAGAGTCGGAAACGACTGAGTGACTTCCCTTTCACTTTTCACTTTCATGCATTGGAGAAGGAAATGGTAACCCACTCCAGTGTTCTTGCCTGGAGAATCCCAGGAACGGGGGAGCCTGGTGGGCTGCCGTCTATGGGGTTGCACAGAGTCGGACACGACTGAAGTGACTTAGCAGCAGGCCTTGTCTAACAGACATGAGACCTTTGTCCCTCATGATTCTTTAGAAGACTTGTGATACACTGCGAGGCTAGGAGATGTGAGGAAGGTGAGGAGAGACGGGGGCCGGGGGGCGGGAGGGAGAAGACAGGAGACGAGAGACGGGGGGAGAGAGAGAGAGAAAAGCTACATTGGCATACCATGGAAAAGGCCCCTGTCTATTTTGCTGCTACCACATTGATGAATAGCCAGATATGCTATCAGGGTATCTGAGTGTGGTTCATTGTGGGAAGTTTCAGTAGCAAAACTTTGTTCTGTTTGAGCTCCATGGAATGATGATTCTGCCTCTGAAACAAATTAGAATTTTCAGTTTTACTCTGTGTAATAGTCAGGAACTTCATAGGTATTATAAGATCTTATTTAACAGTTGCTAAGAAATTTACAAAATAGGATTTCAGTTAAAAGTTTTTGTAATAGTGCTATAGTCAGGTAAGTAAACTGAAAATGGAAACTAATTGCTTTTATATCTACATTTTATGTTAATACTTTGTTTGCTTGGGGTGTAGTAAAGCGTCCTGTGAATTAAAATACATCAGTAACCCACTGAGATTTAGCCGCTTTAGTAGTAAAAAGCTCTTATTTGCTGCCTTCAAAGTTTATTTTTGTTATAAGTTCTCAGATCCTTAAGAAAAAAAGGTGGATTTATTCCAATTCATTGATTTGTAGTAAAATTTATTAAAATTATTTAACATTTGGAGATGTGTTAAAATATTTGAAGGGCTCTTACTGAATATAATTTTATATTTTATAGTACACATTTTATAAACAAGCATTTTTTCTTGAAGTTTGAAAATTTTCATTTCAAAAGGAGGTTGTTTTTTTTTTTTTTTTAGTGTTACATGTCTGTGAATAAAGCTTTCCTTGGGGGTGTCCTTAATAATTGTTAACTGGGGAATAGCTCATTTAGCTTATTAAAAACAGTGTAATGAGTTGAAAAACCCAGCTCATTTCCTCCTTTTTCAACCTTTCTGGTGCTCTTCTTATTTTACTGGCCTTTCTCGCCCCTAGCTATTTTGCTGGAGGCCATCAATGAAGGTTACTTTTGTAATCTTTGGCGCCCTGAGTCTGCATTGCTCATAGTTCTGATTCCTTGGGAAGGTGTTGTAATTCTGCCACTGTTGGAAATTTTCTTGAAGCCAGATTGGAAGATTTGCCTGCCTTCAGCAGCAGCACTGATGCTCAAAGCTCTTGTCAGCTACTTGGAAAATGGGACGGGATAGAGACCACCATTATCTCTTGCTCTCTTCCTTTTCCCTAACGGGTAGGACGGCATGGGAACCTGCAGTCTACAGAGAACAGGTAGACATCCTGGGTGTACTTATATTGGTCCCAAAGGAGGAAGCTCAGACAGAGCCTGTATTGTTCATTTTTCCTTTCACATATCAGTTAGATAGGGTAGTCTTATTGCTGAGGAGCTGGGCTTCCCAGTTGGCACAGGTGAGGAATCCACCTGCCAATACAGGAGACGTTAAGAGATGCGGGTTTGGTCCTTGGGTCGGAAAGATCCCCTGGAGGAAGAAATGGTACCCCACTCCAGTATTCTCGCCTGGAAAAGTCCATGGACAAAGGAACTAGAAGGCTACAGTCCGTGGGCTTGCACAGAGTTGGACGTGACTGAATGACCGAACACAAACACACATTGCTGAGAGTTTGGAATAAAGAAATAAAAATGAAGATTTAAACTCTGTTTTTTTTCCCCTGTAAATCATTATAAAAACAACACATGGAAAAATGACAACTCAAGTCGTAAATAATTTTTAGAATTTCATGGAAACAGATGCATGAATACAGCCATTGTAAAATCTGACCTTTACTGTCTTTGGTATAAGTTTCTATGGACCTCGGTTTCTCCTTTAGTAAAATGAGCACCTGCAGATCTTTCTAAGAATCCTTCAAGTGTCTGCATCCTGTAAAAATTATGTGAAGCAATGGATTTTTTTTTCTCTTTCAAAAAATTTAATGTATTTCCATTTTTCCTTGTAACATTAAAAGCTTTATAAGGAATATAGGCTAAGACCTAAGTAGAATAATATAAAAATATGCTGAGTTCTTACAGCAAACAAAGTAATAAACTTTCTGCAGTTTTCAGTCTAGAAAAAGCTTTTCTTAGTTAAATTATTTTAAACTTATTAATATGAAGCATTCTAAGGTAGCCACACAGACTGTAATTTTAGTGACTTGTCTTTAAAACTTCTCTAGACCACGCAATCACAGTAGTGCTAACCATTACTACGTCCGTGTTACTTCCAGAAGACACTTTTGATTCTCTTGTAATTTTTCCTATATTATCAAACTAGGAGTACATAGTTATTTACATTTTGTATGTAGAGTATTCCCCTATAGGAATTTTCTTGAAACCTAGACAAAAAATAGGAAGAATGGCATGTTGTGTTGTCTCAAGCTGTGAAAGTTATGAAAACACATGTGCATGATGGACTATCTCCGAGCTCAGAAATAAAAGTTATGAGAGAGGCAGAGTTTAAGAACTTGGGCACTAATTAGGTAACATCTTTCCTGTCTCAGTTTCATCATTTATTAAATAGAGAGCGTAGTATCCATCTCATAGGATTGTGAGAATTACATGAGATCATGCACTTATACCTACTTAGTATGTAATACATGTTAACTGCTATTATTGTTGTGGTGGTGGTAGTTAAATATGAGAAGGCTATCTGAGCAAACTTCAAGTTGAACTCAAATATAGATATGACACAACTCCTTCATTCACCCTCATCTACTTTCCTTAGAAGAATGGCAAGTGAGGAAGAATTATATCTTGTGTCTTCTCCTTTATTGCCTGAAATGTTTCACTTTTTAAATTTTTGTGCTGGCTGAAATTCTATATTGTTTTAAAAATTGTGATTGATGGATATCATACATGAAAAAAATTCCCACCCCACACCATACCCCAAAATCTATTCCACCTGGGGTGTTCTAAACTTGAAAGATAAAAGCTTAGAGAGGATAATATAGGAGATTATATTCATAATCAAAGGATAAACAGATTTTTACAAACGGCATAAAATACTTGTCATTAAAAAAAAAAGTTGAACTTCATTAAATTTAAGAACCTTTGTTCACTAAAACATATCACCGAAAGGGTGAGAAGACAAGCTACACAGAAGAGAAAGAAGATATCCAAATGGGGGAAGGAAGGAGGGAGGGAAGAGAGAAAGGAGGAAAGAAAACTCCGTGTCATTAGTAAACAGAAAAAAATAGATATTAAAACTACAATTAGATGCCATGTTATACTATCCGGATTGGCCAGAATTACATCTGACAATGGCAAGTATTGTTTAGGAGGTGGAGGAATAGATATAACCAATGAGAAAAATGGAAATTTTCATTTAATTAAAATGAGTTAAAGAAGGTGGGTTGCAGAGAGAAAAGATTGTGACATTTTTGGACCATGAAGTGCTTTGGAAATTAAAGACCAATTCTAGTCCAATATGAGACTAGGTAGACAATTTCTTTATTTTTTCTTTACTGTATATCACATAATTACTTTTTCAACTATATGGGGTAAATTTTATCTATGATGGACCTGCTTGGGAATATACATACTTTTTAAAAGTTTTGTTTCTATGGGAAATTATATTTAAGCTGCAGCCCACTCACACAAGAAACTTTTGAAATATAAGATGGCTTGGGTTCTGTCAGAACATTATTAGAATGATTTTTCCCTCTGTTTCATGTATAGCATTTCTTAGACATAGGAATTTGTCTGTGTATTTTTCATTCTAATAGACCTTTAAAACTTTGGATAGCTGCTGAGTAAAGTAGATAGAAGCATTATAATCCAGTTACTGATTCCTCTTTTTTTTTTTTTTTTGAATTTTTAACACCTGTCATCTGTGATAATTTTACCATAAATTGAAGTCTGCTCTCAGAAAAGAAAAGATTGACTTTCTATACTAGATTTATCTATTTATTAACCATTTACCTCATTTAAAGTGTTAGAATTAAAGAATTATTACAGTTTTTAACACAATTTAACCTCACTTCTTAGAAAGAAGTATATATTGTTTAGCATTTGGGAGAAATATATATGCAAATATGGGCTTCCCTGCTGGCTCAGTGGTGAAAAATCTGCCTGCAATGCAAGAGACGTGGGTTGGAGACAATGGTTCGATCCCTGAGTGGGAAAGATCCCTGAGAGAAGTTGAGAGGGTAACAGGCAGGAAGGCCAGGGGTCTCCAAACAGAGAAAATAGCCTGCAAGTGTCAGACATTTTCTCTCT
>SJYX01013024.1:0-67580 GCA_006410675.1 Oreotragus oreotragus | reverse complement strand
TCCCTGGGATTCTCCAGGCAAGAATACTGGAGTGGGTTGCCATTTCCTTCTCCAATGCATGAAAGAGAAAAGTGAAAGTGAAGTCGCTCAGTCTGTCCGACTGTTAGCGACCCCATGGACTGCAGCCCACCAGGCTACTCCGTCCACTGGATTTTCCAGGCAAGAGTACTAGGGTGGGGTGCCATTGCCTTCCCCAATGGGTGAGGGGCCTAGTGCCATTCTAAGTTTTGAGACATTCCTTTCTTTCATTAACAGACTGCTGGTGACTATATAACATCCAGCTGAATACTAGCAGGCGGGTACTCTTTCTGCCCCCTTCTGATGCCTATGTCAGAAGCTTTCTCTATCTCCTTTATACTTTAATAAAACTTTATGACACAAAAGCTCTGAGCGATCAAGCCTCGTCTCTGGCCCCGGATTGAATTCTTCTCCTCCGGAGGCCAAGAATCCCGGCATCGTAATTCAACAACCTTTCAGAAGGAAATGGCAACCCATGCCAGTATTCTTGCCTGGGAAATCCCATGGACAGAGGAGTCTGGCAGGTTACAGTCCATGGGATTGCAAGAGTCGGACACCACTTAGCGATTATACCACCATGTGTATATGTGTGTATGTGTGTATGTATGTATATATATAATTTTTTTTCTTCCATCTCATAGACTGTCACAGCTTTGGATTATAATCTTGTTTGTGAACTCAAATTCAGGTGTGTTAAATTTGTAGATGAGATTTGCAGACAAAAGAATTTTAATTTTCCCTAACCTTTTAGGGGGCTTCCCAGGTTGCCCTAGTGGTAAAGAACCCTCCTGCCAGTGCAAGAGACATAAGAAATGTGGATCCCCGGGTTGGAAAGATCCCCTGAAGGAGGGCATGGCAACCCATGCCAGTATTCTTGCCTGGAGAATCCCATGGACAGAGGAGCCTGGCAGGCATAATATAGTCCATGGGATCGCAAAGAGAAAGGACTGAAGTGATTTAGCACAGCACATTTTGCCATTACACTCATGCATTTTAGTTGGTATAAAGTTTAGTCTTCCTCTCCCGCCCCAACCCGTGCTCAGTATAAAAAACTTTAGCCTTTCCTTCTTTTTTATTTTTTTTCCGTTCATCAACAGTGTACCATTTGGAAGAGGCACTTTTCACTGGGTTAGCATAATACATGAAGTAGCTTGGTTTGGGCAGGGTGCTTGACTTGTTAACTGACATGATCTTGCCTTATCTAATTCTCATTTATAGGATGAGTTATGGTTAACAACAAAGTAAAAGAACTTTCTCTTCTGCAAATGAGATCTTGAACCATTTCCTCATTTCCTATCATCCACATAGCTTAGAGAGCAGGTTAAAAATCATTTAAGGTTCTCAGCTTTTATTGTGCTTTGAAAAACACTTAATTAATCTTGTTAAATATCACCTTCATGATCATAATCATAACCTTAAGGAAAAGAGTGCCTCTTTCCTTTGGCCCATTTGTTCACGGTGGGTGATCTTCTTAGTGCTGAGATTTTCTTTCAGCCTAAATGCTAAAAAATTCAGTATACAGTCATTAATAGAGATGACAGCTACAGTAGCATTGTACTTATGAATATTCATGAAGTGAAATCTATAGCATTAATTACATTAATTTACATACCTGAATATAAGTGAACCATAAGTGATAGCTAAGCCTAAAAAAAAAGAAAGAAAAAAACCCTTAGTAGCCGTATATTGTATTATGCTTTTTAAAAAAATAAATGCTATTTAATAAGGGTGGAGATGACATTTCTTTCAAAAGGCATTTGGGTATTTAAAGATGTTTTTAGTTAAGGATTAAATCACAGTATAATCCTACAGTGTTCATAGGATTTTGTAGGGCTTAAAAACGTTCTTTAAAGGATGAGCATATAAAGAAAATATATGATTGAACACAGGAGAAACCTTTTATATGAATAAGGGAATTAGTGGTTACTTGATTCTTTCTTTAATTGAGGTATAGTTGACTTACAATATTACATTAATTTCAGGTATGTAACAGTAGGTCAGTATTTTTATAGATTATACTCCATTTAAAGTTATTACAAAATAATGACTGGATTTCCCTGTATGATATATCCTTTTTGCCTCTTTATTTTATACATAGTAGTTTGTCTCTTAATCACATATTCCCCCTTTAGTTTTAGTTTTTTAAAAAATTTTATTGTATAATTGACTTATAATGTTGTGTTTAATTTCTACTCTACAGCAAAGCGACTCAGTTATACACATATACACTCACTGTTTTTCATAGTCTTTTCTGTTATGCTTCAAGATATTGAATATAATTCCCTCTGCTATACAGTAAGACCTTCTTGTTTATCCATCCTATATGTAATGGTTTGCATCTGCTAATCCCAGACTCCCAATCCTTCCCTCCCCTGCCCACCTGGGAACCACAGTTCTGTTCTCTCTGTGTGTCTGTTTCATAGATGGTTCCTTTTGGTCATATTTTAGGTTCCACTTATCAGGATACCATTTGGCCCACACCCCTATCTTGTCCCTCCCCAATACTTAATTCTTATTTGGGGTCATAGCTGTTTTAGTCAGTGAGTTTTTAAAATTCAACATATTCTTTTGAAAGGAGTCATGATTGGAAATAATTCATATTCTATGAGAATAAGATTTATTTTCACCCAGTTTTGTGATTGAGAAACTCCAATTTCAGAAAAGTTTCATGTGTGCACGATTAGAGATTAAAAGCATATGTGCTATAGAGGTAGTATAACAGCTATAGTGGTTATGAAAGATTTTAAAACCTAAGCCAAAATGCCATAACTTGAATTTCTTTAAACTATTTGATGTTGAACATCATCTTTGCCTCAAAGTTACAGATTATGTTTGTTTTCATATGAATTGTCCTTGAAACAGCATATCAGAATTAACTGGTTAGCCTCATTGTTTTCAATCAATATTTGAAAAACTGACTGAAGCATTTTCAGTTAATATAATACTTTAAAGTGACACCAAGAAGGATTTTGCATTAATAAATGCAAAATAAATTTTAAATTATTTTGTTTCATTTCAGTTGCTCAGTTGTGTCTGACTATTTGCGACCCCATGAACCACAGCATGCCAGCCTCCCTGTCCATCACCAACTCCTGGAGGCTACCCAAACCCATGTCCACTGAGTTGGTGGTTTCATCCAACTATCTCATCCTCTGTCGTCCCCTTCTCCTTCTGCCCTCGGTCTTTCCCAGCATCAGGGTCTTTTCAAATGAGTCAGCTCTGCACATCACGTGGCCAAAGTATTGAAGTTTCAGCTTCAACATCAGTCCTTCCAATGAACACCCAGAACTGATCTCCTTTAGGATGGACTGGTTGGATCTCTTTGCAGTCCAAGGGACTCTCAAGAGTCTTCTCCAACACCACAGTTCAAAGGCATCAATTCTTCGGTGCTCAGCTTTCTTTATAGTCCAGCTTTCACATCCATACATGACTACTGGAAAAACCATAGCCTTGACTAGACGGACCTTTGTTGGCAAAGTAATGTTTCTGCTTTTGAATATGCTATCTAGGTTGTTCATAACTTTTCTTCCAAGGAGTAAACGTCTTTTAATTTCATGGCTGCAGTCACTATCTGCAGTGATTTTGGAGCCCAAAAAAATCTGACACTGTTTCCACTGTTTCCCTATCTGTTTGCCATGAAGTGATGGGACCAGATGCCATGATCTTAGTTTTCTGAATGTTGAACTTTAAGCCAACTTTTTCACTCTCATTGTTGTATAATGTCATCTCATTCTTATATAATTTCTATTTTTGTATGTTTAGAATATATATTGTATGTAATTTAATAATGTTTTATTTAGATTTTTATGCATATAATCAATACAGTGAAACGTGCATATAACTTGTAAATGAAATCATACAGTACCTGGCGGGAGTATCCAGTCAGAAACCTCTGTTGGAGTCTGTTGACTTACAGAATGATGGAGAAGACGGTGGCGCGACACAGGCCACCGCTCTGCTCGCTCCCCATTTCACAGGAAGACCTTTGGCAGGTCACCTGTCCTGTCCACAGTGTGGCCATCCGACCTGTGTGTGTATGGTGGACTGACCGACAAATTAGCACAGGGTGCTCTCAACTGTGGGTACCAATTGCTGAGAGCAAGCACCCTTCTGATGGTCTCACCAGGGAATTTATTTCCAGAAGATTGAAAACCATTGGACCCCCCAGAAACTACCACAACATTGTAAAGCAATTTTATTCCCATAAAAAACAAGAAAGAAAGAAAAACATTGGACCCCTTGAGGGCTACATTTGGTCCCCAATCCTGAGTGCTTGGTAAAGTGCTTTCATCTTTTGGAGGACAGCAAATCTCTAAATAAAATTAATAGCATTATTATAGTAATAAATGAAACAAAAAGTAATTATGTTTTTGGATGGCATATTTTTTTTTTTACTGTTCTCTGAATGAATAAAAATTAGACTGTACACAAGCTTTTGTTAAAATATTCTCTTTCCCTTTTTAAATTTCTAATAAAATATCAGTATTAAATGATTAATTTCTCACTTTGATTACAGCATATAAATCAAACATAATGGATGGCTATGTTGTTGCTTGGGCTAACTTACTAGGAAAAAAGGTATCCTCTACAAAATCATAATAATGTCCTATGTGCAATTTTTCATCTTTTTATTCTATTTAAGATTCATTTATTGATTTATTTTTGGCTGTGCTGGGCCTTTCTCCAGTTGTAGAGAGCAGGGAGCTTTTGGGTGGGCTTTCTCTAGTTGCAGAGCACAGAATCTAGGCATGTGTGAGGGCTTGGTAGTTGTGGCTCAAGGACTTAGCTTCCCCATGGTATGTGGGATCCTCCCCATTGGGTGTCGAACCATGTCCCCTACATTAGCAGGCAGATTCTTAACCCCTAGAGCACCAGAGGAGCCCTCACCTTTTAAATAATGGTTTCTTCCATATATTAAATTCCGTTTTAGATGTAATGGATGTATACTTTCAGCTAATTGTGTGGCTTTCCCTGGTGGCTCAGATGGTAAAGAATCGACCTGCAATGCGGGAGACCTGGGGTTTGATTCCTGGGTTGGGAAGAGCCCCTGGAGGAGGCCATGGCAACCCACTCCAGTATTCTTGCCTGGAGAATCCCCATGGACAGAGAAGCCTGGTGAGCTACAGTCCATGCGGTCACGAAGAGTCAGACACGACTGAGCAGCTAAGCAGACAGCTTTGGTATACTGGGACAGTTGACATTTATACAATAGTGATTTTATTTGCAGTAATGATATTTGACTAATTGCCAGACTTTCCAAGGGTTTCATATTGACTTTTCATCAAACATTACTGATTTTCCTTCTTACTATAGAATTTATTGAACCATAACACTGTGACAAGCATAATGAGGTTTTAAAGATCTCTGCCTACAGAGATCACATTCAGGTAGTAAATATTAGTATTTAGATATCAGATGCTTTTGTTAAAAGAAATGTTTACTGTGGTGCACAATTTACAAAACAAGAACACAAAACCTTTCTATAGGCTGCTTCCCAAATTGTTAATAAATATCTGGTTTTGTCATTTTTAGCTTGCTTCATTGAACTTTGAAGAGATTGTACAAATGAAAGCAAATCAAAATAGATTAGCTTACTTTTTTCTTTCCTTTAGGTTTTAGGCATGGAGTCCCTTTCCATTAAATTATTCTAGTGAGAGCATCTAAACTTTTTTATTATGCTAGTGTTTTAAAAGCTCATTCAAGTTGATATATTTCAAGTTTTCTTATGATAAAACAGTATCTCATTCAGACTGTTATCATTTGTAGCTGCTGTTTTTCATAATCAAAGTATTAAAGACTGACAATTACTATAGACAAATTATTTCAGGTTGTTAATGCTGTGAGATACCAATGAATTACCATTCTGAATCATAATAGGATTTTCTCATTTGCTTTTTTTTTTCAAAAAAGATTTTGTATTAGAACTACAGATATGGCTAGGACAGTGGCTCTCAACCTAACTATACAGCAGGATGATTTAAAGCCTTTTAAACATTTACAAGCCCCAGGCCTCAAGGATATCTTTAAGTCTTTCAGGTGTTCTCTTTGCATAGGTAGAATTGGGGCATACATAGGTGTAGGAGAGCAGATGCTCAGTAGCATAGGTGAGAAGTACTATAATTATCTAGTGATAACCTCAGTGGTTAAGCTTCAGAGCCAGAAGTAAGGAGGCAAAGACTCTGAACTCTTGAAAATGATGGGACCAGATGCCATGATCTTAGTTTTCTGAATGTTGAACTTTAAGCCAACTTTTTCACTCTCATTGTTGTATAATGTCATCTCATTCTTATATAATTTCTATTTTTGTATGTTTAGAATATATATTGTATGTAATTTAATAATGTTTTATTTAGATTTTTATGCATATAATCAATACAGTGAAACGTGCATATAACTTGTAAATGAAATCATACAGTACCTGGCGGGAGTATCCAGTCAGAAACCTCTGTTGGAGTCTGTTGACTTACAGAATGATGGAGAAGACGGTGGCGCGACACAGGCCACCGCTCTGCTCGCTCCCCATTTCACAGGAAGACCTTTGGCAGGTCACCTGTCCTGTCCACAGTGTGGCCATCCGACCTGTGTGTGTATGGTGGACTGACCGACAAATTAGCACAGGGTGCTCTCAACTGTGGGTACCAATTGCTGAGAGCAAGCACCCTTCTGATGGTCTCACCAGGGAATTTATTTCCAGAAGATTGAAAACCATTGGACCCCCCAGAAACTACCACAACATTGTAAAGCAATTTTATTCCCATAAAAAACAAGAAAGAAAGAAAAACATTGGACCCCTTGAGGGCTACATTTGGTCCCCAATCCTGAGTGCTTGGTAAAGTGCTTTCATCTTTTGGAGGACAGCAAATCTCTAAATAAAATTAATAGCATTATTATAGTAATAAATGAAACAAAAAGTAATTATGTTTTTGGATGGCATATTTTTTTTTTTACTGTTCTCTGAATGAATAAAAATTAGACTGTACACAAGCTTTTGTTAAAATATTCTCTTTCCCTTTTTAAATTTCTAATAAAATATCAGTATTAAATGATTAATTTCTCACTTTGATTACAGCATATAAATCAAACATAATGGATGGCTATGTTGTTGCTTGGGCTAACTTACTAGGAAAAAAGGTATCCTCTACAAAATCATAATAATGTCCTATGTGCAATTTTTCATCTTTTTATTCTATTTAAGATTCATTTATTGATTTATTTTTGGCTGTGCTGGGCCTTTCTCCAGTTGTAGAGAGCAGGGAGCTTTTGGGTGGGCTTTCTCTAGTTGCAGAGCACAGAATCTAGGCATGTGTGAGGGCTTGGTAGTTGTGGCTCAAGGACTTAGCTTCCCCATGGTATGTGGGATCCTCCCCATTGGGTGTCGAACCATGTCCCCTACATTAGCAGGCAGATTCTTAACCCCTAGAGCACCAGAGGAGCCCTCACCTTTTAAATAATGGTTTCTTCCATATATTAAATTCCGTTTTAGATGTAATGGATGTATACTTTCAGCTAATTGTGTGGCTTTCCCTGGTGGCTCAGATGGTAAAGAATCGACCTGCAATGCGGGAGACCTGGGGTTTGATTCCTGGGTTGGGAAGAGCCCCTGGAGGAGGCCATGGCAACCCACTCCAGTATTCTTGCCTGGAGAATCCCCATGGACAGAGAAGCCTGGTGAGCTACAGTCCATGCGGTCACGAAGAGTCAGACACGACTGAGCAGCTAAGCAGACAGCTTTGGTATACTGGGACAGTTGACATTTATACAATAGTGATTTTATTTGCAGTAATGATATTTGACTAATTGCCAGACTTTCCAAGGGTTTCATATTGACTTTTCATCAAACATTACTGATTTTCCTTCTTACTATAGAATTTATTGAACCATAACACTGTGACAAGCATAATGAGGTTTTAAAGATCTCTGCCTACAGAGATCACATTCAGGTAGTAAATATTAGTATTTAGATATCAGATGCTTTTGTTAAAAGAAATGTTTACTGTGGTGCACAATTTACAAAACAAGAACACAAAACCTTTCTATAGGCTGCTTCCCAAATTGTTAATAAATATCTGGTTTTGTCATTTTTAGCTTGCTTCATTGAACTTTGAAGAGATTGTACAAATGAAAGCAAATCAAAATAGATTAGCTTACTTTTTTCTTTCCTTTAGGTTTTAGGCATGGAGTCCCTTTCCATTAAATTATTCTAGTGAGAGCATCTAAACTTTTTTATTATGCTAGTGTTTTAAAAGCTCATTCAAGTTGATATATTTCAAGTTTTCTTATGATAAAACAGTATCTCATTCAGACTGTTATCATTTGTAGCTGCTGTTTTTCATAATCAAAGTATTAAAGACTGACAATTACTATAGACAAATTATTTCAGGTTGTTAATGCTGTGAGATACCAATGAATTACCATTCTGAATCATAATAGGATTTTCTCATTTGCTTTTTTTTTTCAAAAAAGATTTTGTATTAGAACTACAGATATGGCTAGGACAGTGGCTCTCAACCTAACTATACAGCAGGATGATTTAAAGCCTTTTAAACATTTACAAGCCCCAGGCCTCAAGGATATCTTTAAGTCTTTCAGGTGTTCTCTTTGCATAGGTAGAATTGGGGCATACATAGGTGTAGGAGAGCAGATGCTCAGTAGCATAGGTGAGAAGTACTATAATTATCTAGTGATAACCTCAGTGGTTAAGCTTCAGAGCCAGAAGTAAGGAGGCAAAGACTCTGAACTCTTGAAATATAGCAGCTATTAAAGTTTTTCACGTTAGCCCAAAAAGACGTCTTTGACCTTGTTTATGTCTAATCCTGATAGTTCTAGTTATGAGATTTCTCCAGCCTTGATAGATGAGAGGGAAGCATCAAAATCAAACTAGGAGGCTGTTGGTAAAAGAAGTTATAGCTGTCAAGCATGGGAAGATAGCACAAACAGCTGCCTTAGATCCTGGTCGTATGATAGTTGTATGAATATGTTGACCTTCTGTCTAATGTTGACCTTCATCTAATCTACCAGAGATGATAGATTATGATCAGTATTCTCTGACTGAGGAAATAAGATAGTTTTGTACATTTTAGAAAGATTTTTCAATTTTAAGTTGATTAAAGCAAAGAAGGCGTAAAGATTTTATACCTAAAATATTTATTTACCTGAAAGATTCAGTTCTGTAGAATGATAGTGTGTTCCCCAATAGCAGCAGATAAATGAGGCATTAACAGGCTTGTGAAAATGAGGGGGGAAAGTTACTGTATCTGTTTGGCCAGATACGGTTTTTAAATGTCGATAGTAGAAGTATCTATTTCAGAATCTTAAATTAACATAGCCAAATTATAGCTTTTTTCATTTGCTGTATCCTTTTCCATTTTTTAAAAAAATATTTTCTTCTCCCCCACAGCAATCTCATGGTTTAGGCAGGCCTATCTGGCTCCAGATTGCCGAGTCTGCTTACAGATTCACTCTGGGCTCAGTTGCTGGAGGTGAGTGACATGTCTGGGTGCTGTTTCAAGCTTGTGTTCATGTAATATCATCTCACTAGACTGGGACAGATCAGCAAAGGTGCAGTTCATTGTTCGCAAGGGTCACGAGTTCAGGGCTTTCTGAAGTGTTCTTTATTTTTACCTGTGATCAGAGGACTTGTCATAGCACAGCCATGGCCCCACTGGCTCCAGTCTGTCTTCAGGACAAAAACCTCTGGAATCACGTGAACGTCTTGGATGCATGCTGCATTCCGCTAATTGTTATGGTTAAAGCCAGTATGAAGAAATGGAGACTAAGACTGTTTTTTGGTGTTAGGAGTGAGGGAAGGTGGGAAATCAAGATTTGGGGTACAAATCCCAGATGCTTAAGAAATAAAAGAACCTCTTAAAGTGATTCACGTTTGCTTTTCTGCTTGTGTTTGGTGTCTTGCCTTTTTTTCCCCCTTTCATCTTTTGTTGGTTGAAGAATATCTAGACTTGTTAGTGATTTGCTAAAATGAACCTCCCTTCTCTGCTCTTGGGCAAAATTTAAGAGGCTTTTTTTTTTTTTTTTCCTGGTTTAAATCTCTCCGTAGAATATGTGTAAAACCTGAAGTTGCTTTGTTGAGAAGAACCTAGTAGATGTGATTAAAATACTTACGATTTTTCAAAACAAGCCTGAACTGATGAAACTATAATTTTTTCTTTTCAGTCTCAGTTTTAGAAGTTGCAAAGCATGTTTTGGTTTTCAACAGTTGAAAAATTTAATACTCTAATTCATGTTATAAATTTTTTAGTGCCTGAGATATTCTGAAGCCTGGCCTTTTTTTAAAAAAAAAAAACTGGGTTCTGTAAGTAGGGGGAGGGTCATGTTGAGATTTGGTTCCAATATTATAGCTGTAACTAAGGTCAATTTACCAAAGTGCTATAGTAAGCTAACTTGTAAATTTGTAGCCTCTTCTGTGTACATATATAGTTATTTTAAGGGGTAACTGGTATAATATATGGACACTTATTGGAACATATAAATAAATATGTTATATATAATAGTTTAATGTTAAACTATTTAATGTGTGTTGTCTATCTAATGTTGGTGACAACTTGAAAATTCGCTACTGCTGTTCTCTGTAGCAGCTGTATTTATGGGTCCCAGTGGTTGCTAGCCTCTCATCCTTCAGCTGTGTGTGAAAGAAAGAAAAACTACAGAAAGTCTCTTTTGTGAGAACAGATACTGTTTTCTATTTCCTAGTCCTCTGAGATGAAATTTGTTGTCCTTACAGATTCTCCATTTAGCTGTGCTCTCTTTTAAGCCTAAAAATTGTTTGTTTTATTTGTAGCTGTGGGAGCCACGGCAGTGTATCCTATAGACCTGGTGAAGACCCGCATGCAAAACCAGCGTGGCACCGGCTCTGTTGTGGGAGAGCTGATGTACAAAAACAGCTTTGACTGTTTTAAGAAAGTCTTGCGTTATGAGGGCTTCTTTGGACTCTACCGGGGTGAGTAAGTGAATCTCAGCTGCTGAAGTGAGTGAGTTTGTCTCACCACAGCAGACTTGGCCTCACTCATTATGAAAATCAGTGCATCGCCTGTTGAGTCAGACCAGGGCTGTTGTTCTTTTTATTGTCTCCTTGTTCGTTTCCCCCTTTTCCATTCTTGCTGGTAACTAGCTGTATTAGTCTGCAACCAAGATCTGTATTTCTTATGTCTGCCATCCAAAGCCTGCATTTGTCCCAACGAGGGTTTGTAGTCACTGTGCTCTTAACAGCTGAAGCACAGGTCTGCAGGTGGAATACAAGGATGACGGGTAAGAAATAGAGAGCTGCTTTTCTCAGTGGATTAGAAAGGAGAAATAACACCTCTTCTCTGTGAAAGAGAAGCCAAGCTGCCCCTTGGAGGTGAGTTTACTCTCTATTCACTTGTTTCAGCTGAAAGAAGTAGCGAATTTTTTTGTTTCTTCCAAGGAGACCATTCGTAAGTCTTTGCCAGTGAGTCATCTGAAGTTTAAAAAAAAAAAAACCAGAAAAGGAAAGCTTTTTGCTCCACGTCTCATTCTTGCTCCATTCCTCCTCTTAGCTTAGAGACGCTGAGCAGGGAATGTGATCACCAGCTGTAAGCTGAGCACAGTGCTGTCGGCGTCAGAGGCAGCAGCCCATGCAGGAGTCTCCCCACCACCGCCGGCTTTGTAGGAACTTGTTCTCTTGGGAGAGGGAGACTTTCATGTACGTGTTTTCACATTAGAATTTAGAGTTTCCTTTGGGAGGGAGATTAATTTTTTAATGCCTTTGGGCGCCACTTGGAATTCTTTGAAAAACTCTCTACATGCTCAGGTCCAGGGCGTTTATGTAATTTACTGTACTTGTTTGTTTGCACACACAGTCTCATTAATCTTGAGCTAATTCTGAGCCTGAACAAAGACTGGGCCTGAACAAAGCTTTATGCTCGTGGACAGGAGGAGAAACACCTCTGATTGGTAATATGTGCAGATACTCAAGTGAAAATGTAGTTCTGATATACTTGAAGGAGAGGGTCACAAGGATGTTCGTTTTTGGCATTTTGTTTAGAACAAGAGAAGAGAGTGGTTCTGGAATCAAATTAGGCTCAAATACCCTGCCCTTGAGAAGGAATGTGATGAATTTTCTTAAGATATTCAGAACTCTAGCCTGTCTTAAATTCTAGCCGTACAACAAAATTCTAGCTGTATAACGTGTGCAGAGGTGTACATTATCTAGAATGCAGATCTGTGCATGTCAGTCTTGTTTGAGACTTTATTAATCACTGCATATCTGAATTCTGTTTATATGAAACCTGAGGGTTAAGTGGTGCTAAGTGGTTTTTTCCTTTGACATCTCCAATCTTTCTTTGTTGAATAAGACTCTTTCTCCCTGTTGCGTATACTTTAAAAGAGAAGGAACCTAGACATACACACTGCATGGTTTACCTTCTCAATAGCTGGATGCTTACAGATTTTATTTGAGAGAGATGTCATATTATTTGGGTCCAGTATAGCAAGTTGGGGGTAGAGGGTGAAGAAATTATTCGCTTCATTTAAGATGTGAGCTGATAAAATCAATCCTTTAAATGAGAAACTCTTATATTGTGGGGAAGATTGTAGGAGTCCTGTATATGAACACAGTGTTGAGATTGTCATATATTGCTTAGAGCTGGTCCATTATTTTGTCAGATGATTGACAAAACTGTTGACAGATTAGCCTAAATTTCTTTATAGGAAGCAATGATAAAATGACATAAACTATCAGTACTATTATTAAAATTCTATGAGCCTTACTGAGGCAAGTTGTAAAACAAATACTCATGCTGACATGGTTGTTTGGGGATCAGATTAAAAGTAATAAGGCCTGATAATCATGAGAGAAAGTTAAGACTGCCATCTGCTGATTTATTCTTTTAAATCAGCTGCTACCCATTAAAGGTGTGTGCAGATTTGTGTTTGTCATTGATAATTCAGTTTGACTGACAGTAGCCTGTATATATGATTACTTGCTGGCTCTCAACTCGTAGAAAATCACTCAGCAATATCCTCAAAGTAGGCTTAAGATCAACAGTGAGCATGCAAACACATACATAATTTCCCCTTGCCTGGATGATTTAAAGGCTATAATATGTTTATTGTTAGCATCTTTAAAAACTGTATGCAAAAATGTATTTTAACGATCTGGATAATCTGTGTGCTTTAGAAAGTTGAGCCCTATGAATAGCTACAGATGTTGAATTGTTTATATATTTTTTTCTTTTTCAGCCAGCCTGGAAATTTTAACTTTCTAAGAATAATGGTTTCCTTTATTTTAGGAGAATTCTTTTGAAATGACTTATGTTTGACATATATTAGTACATAGGCTAACAGTGGGCTGTGTTTTGCTTATAGAGCATACCCATTAATTGATACGTTAAGCTGCATTTTTCTTTATAGTTTTGGCTTTCTTTTAAATGAGCACTAAGTTCTGCATTTCTCTAAAGAGAAAATTATGGGAGTTGATTTTCTGTAATAGCCAAGCCACTGTGTGCTGTTACACAGGTAGCATCATTTGTGGCAGAACCTGGGTCTGCTAAACAGGATGCTTTCCAGAGCTTTTCCAGGCATACATCATTGGCTGCTCTGAAATGTCTGTGTACGTTAGTATGTTGTTGGTTGTAAAGAGAGGGAATGTGGTTCTATTGTTATTGGTAGTGTTACGGAAGTAGAGAAGATCCATGGGCTCCATTTCTTCCTCGTACTTTCTGAGAGGTGTTAGATAACTAGGCTTTAAAGGAAACATGCTTAAGAAAAGGATTTATAGCAACAGACAGTATAACATTGTATTTGACATAAATAATTATTATATACATGTGCATAGTTTTTAGGATAATCCATTTTTTCCCATTTTTATGAAAATTGTAAGATGTTTGATGGGTAAATAATCTGGGGGGAAATGCCTTATTGGGCTTGTATGTTCGTGTCTAGTACATCTATGTTGCTAACAATTCTCTCTGTTTACCTAGGTCTGATACCGCAACTTATAGGGGTTGCTCCAGAGAAGGCCATTAAACTGACTGTAAGTGGCTAACTCATTGAATTTATGTCATTTTTTTAGATTATCACTAAGCCAAAAATTAAAACTGCTGCTGGGACTTCCCTGGTGGTCCAGTGGTTAAGCCCCACACTTTCATTGCAGGGCCCACAGGTTCAGTCCCTGGTTGGGGGACTAAGATTCCTCATGCTGTGCGGCAAGGCAAAAAAATTTTAAAAAACCAAACAAACCCAAACCGATGTTGCTAAGACTACTAGCACACTGTCGAGGCATTTGTAAAATTTTGAATTTATATGTAGACATCTGCCAATTTTAAAGTTTATATGAGACAAATATTTTGCTGATTTGGAAAGCTAATAATGTACCACTAAAGGCAATGATTGGGAGTTCTGGTTAATTAATGTTGTCTTTCTAATTAGGTTAATGATTTTGTCCGGGACAAATTTACCAGGAGAGATGGCTCCATTCCACTTTTAGCAGAAATCCTCGCTGGAGGTTGTGTAAGTATTAATACTGTGATTTCTCACGACAACTATGTTCCTTTAGCCTTTTTGCACACCAGATATAATACCTGAGTGACATCCCCTTGAGCTCAAGGAATTCTAAGCAGTTTTCTCAGATTGTATGATTTTTAAAAATATTTTATTGCATAATCTAACTGGTTTTGAGGCAGAAAAGAGTATTTTTGTTAGCTCAGTCTGTTAGAAGCTCCTGAAACATTACCTTTCACACTTTTTGAAGTTCTAATTCTGTTTCTTTTTAAATACCACAGAAAACAGAATAGTGGGTAGAGTTACCATTTATTTTTATTGACTGGAATAAGTGTGAGGTGACTGATTAATTGGGCCCTTTTTTTTTATGTGTAGGATTGAGTAAATCATTGTAGTATCATTACAATTTCCCTTCTTTTAGGGACCAGAGCAAGCAACCATAAATATGTTGAAGCTGTTGACAGTTCTGAACACAGAGACTTTATCTTTAAAGTGTGAGCATGACGCTGGATTTTGTCCAATTCTCAAATCTAAGTTTGCAGCTCAGCTAATTTGTGGTGTCTCTTTCACATTTAGTAGTACCTAATTTGTTTAATCCTTTTTGTCCCTGAAACCTTTAATGACTTACATTTGACTTGGCTAACAGTCTTGGCTCAGTCCTCTTCAGTTGTTTGTGGAACTGAGGTGATGAGGTCAGTGACCTTTGCAGCTTTTAATTCAGAGAAGATGCCCTGAGGGTCAGAGAGATTGCTCTGGATTCTCTTTCATATTTGTCAGCCAGGCACATACCTAGGTCCTTAGCTTTCTGCAACCAAAGCTCTTAGGGAAGGGTAGCTTGGTGCACTCCCTTGTGTGTGTATGTGTGTTTGCTTCTACACCTTCACGTTTGCCCAAGTGCATTCTCAGAAAGAAGACTCATGTCTTTGGGTATCTCTTTTTTTCATGAAGGACAAATAATAAGCATAGACTAAGACCTTTGCTAGCTCTTACTATGTTTCTCTTCGTGTTTACTCCAATTAGATGCTACAATTGTTTCTCTTCAAATTAAAGACCCATTGCAAATCATATTCTTTTTCTCAGTGGTTTTAGTTTTAATTTGGTTAAGAAATTTCCTAACTCAGTTTTGTCACAACACATGTTATACATTTGTCAGAAATCTCTCAAGTCATGTTTTCTTGTTCCATATAGATAATTATTTGTTTCCATTTGTAATATCCAGAGGTTTTTCCCATGAAACTGACTTGGAGTTACATTATGATAAGGTATTTGGTTCCTTTGTTCTTCCTAGGTAAAGACTGTAAGTTTGAACTTTGGGGATTTCTGTTGAAGTCTGGGGTACTTTGAGGGTTGTACTGACACTCTACATTTCTTCTTTAATCATGACTCATTTCTGGAAGCTTTGATGGATTGTCTAGCTGGAAATTGACAGCATGAAAAATAGTTAGGTTGGGCTCTAGGCAGAATGATTTCATTGTCTGCAATTCTTTACCACAAACACTTCTGCTTCCCTCTTCCCTCTAAATCTCTTCATTCAGGGGTAAAAGGAAATGTACAGTCATCAAGTTTCCATTGATAAATTCGATCACACTACAGTGTAAGTGATTGGTGAAGCACAATCTGCTACTTCTCCAGAAAGTCTGCTTATTTCAGTGGAGAATAAAGCCCTAAACAAAGAAGAGGTCTCTGTTGATAGACTATCAGGCATTGTGGAATATAGGAATAGTTTTTTTGCTGAATGAAATCTGGTAAGCAATCACCAGGTAAACACGAGGAAGCGTGGCTACCTGAGAGGTAGGTAGGTAGTAGGGTGTGTGTGTGTGTGTGTGTGTGTGTGTGTGTGTGTGTGTGTGGCTTAGTCATGTCTGATTCTTTGCAACTCCATGGGCTGTAGCCAGGAGCCAAGCTCCCTGTCCCTGTGTGTGTGTCGCTTGGTCATTTCCAACTCTTTGCAGCTTTGTGGACTGTGGCCCACCAACCTCCTCTGTCCGTGTAATTTTCCAGGCAAGAATACTGGAGTGGGTAGCCATTCCCTTCTCCAGGCGATCTTCCCAACCCAGGGATTGAACCTGGGTCTCCTGCGTTGCAGGCAGATTCTTTACAGTCTGAGCCGCCAGGGAAGCCTGATCGTAAAACCCTTAGGATCCTGGGTATGGGCAGTGATAGGATGTGGAGTGCCCTATGGGTGTTTGGTTAAATGCTGTGAGTGCCACCAGGCAACGGGAGTGTGGTCACTCAGTTTTAAAGATGTACTTCATGTGTTAGCGTAATGCAAGTTAATTCAGAAGAAATAGTATTGACTTTATAGGTTTTTTTCTTAGCAGAAGGGTCAGCTAGGACCAGGGCCTCGGGTTCCCTACATGTGCAAGGGAAAGTCTGCCGCTCTGAAAATGACTGTGCTGTCCTTTAGGCAAAATGATGTACACTGACTGGATCATACAGTAACCAAAAATGAAACTATCTAGTCCTTAAGCATTATGTATTTTCTTGTTTTTTGTTTTGTTTTGTTTTGTGATCAATTTTTAAAGGCATATGATATTAGATACATGCAAAAGAGAATGCATTACATAGATTACAAGTTATAATAAAATGAGCATCCATAAACCTACCGCTTCAACTAAATATTGCTATTATCATTGATGCCGGTTTTTGTTTTTACCCTAGTACTGATCTGCTAAAGAACAGTAGGGACTTTTCTTATTGGGTTGAACATTTTATAGGCATGGTCTCATTATTCTTTCTAATTGGAGTTGAAGAAAATAAGCCCTGAGAGAAGATATAGCACTTAGTGAATGACAAAATTGTCAGTCAAACCACTTTTGTCTCCAAATCTCTGTTAGTACATATTTGGTATGTTTTCATTCTCTCTTTCTTTCTTTTATTCGTTCTCATTCAACAAGCTGTCAAGGCTGAGAAAGATTTAGAGTTTCCTCCTGTGCAAGGAACCAGACTTAAGATACGTTTATATCCCATAGAAAAAGGATAGTTCTGACCATTCTTACCAGATAAACTTAATCTTAAATCTAATCATATTCCACTTTGGTAATTTGAGAGTAGAATTTCTTATCTTGATTTACTTTATTTCTACATATCACCAAAAAAATACATGCTTATGATTATAATTCATCATAGTAGCTACCATTTCTTGAGCATCTTGTACTAGACTGAACACTTTACAGGCATTATCTCTGTTATTCCCAGCTATTAATACAGTTGAAGAAACTAAAACCTCTGAAATCAAGCACTTAGTAAATGGAAAAATTGAGATTCAAACCACTTCTGTCTCTAAATCTGTAATCTTTCATATTTGGTATATGTTTCTATTCATTCAGTCTTTCATTCATTCTCTCACTTATTGAATTATTGCTATGTTTAAGGAAAAGTTTTGAAATAATAGCTGTATTGAGAAAGAATTCATATATCATGTAATTCCCCACACATGAAGTAAACAGCTTAGTAGCTTTTAGTATATTCATCAGTTCAGTTCAGTCACTCAGTCATGTCCCACTCTTTGTGACCCCATAAATTGCAGCACGCCAGGCCTCCCTGTCCATCACCATCTCCCGGAGTTCACTCAGACTCACGTCCATCGAGTCAGTGATGCCATCCAGCCATCTCATCCCCTGTCGTCCCCTTCTCCTCCTGCCCCCAATCCCTCCCAGCATCTTAGAGCTGTGCAATTATCACTATAGTTAATTTTAGACCATTCTTATCCCCCAAAGAAACCTACTACCCTGTCTCTAATGATTCACCATTTCTGGACATTTCTTTTACGTGGAATGAAACAACATGTGGCCTTTTTTTCTGGCTCCTTTGACTCAGAGTAGTGTTTTCAAGGTTGATTCATGTTGTGGTATGTATCAGTATTTCAAGCCTTTTTATTGCTGAATAATATTGCAACATAATTATATATAGGTAATACCTATATATTATAATTCATCATAATAGCTACTATTTCTTGAGCATCTTGTACTACACCGAACACTTTATAGGCATTATCTCTTTGTTATTCCCAGCTATTAATACAGTTGAAGAAACTAAAAGCTCTGAAATCAAGCACTTAGTAAGTAGAAAAATTGAGATATATATATGTATTATAATATATACAGGTAATACCTATAAATAATATATATAGGTAATACCTATAAATAATATATAGGTAATACCATATTTTGTTTATTCATTCATCAGTTGTTAAACATTTGGGTTTTTTCCACCTTTTAGCTTTATGATTAAGTGCTGCTATGAACATTCATGTAAAGAGTTTTGTGGACATATGTTTTCATTTCTCTTGTATATATACTTAGGAGTAGAATTGGTAGGTCATATGGTTGTCTCTTATACACATCTAGATGTGTATAAGAGACAGGATGTGGAGTGCCCTATGGGTGTTTGGTTAAATGCTGTGAGTGCCACCAGGCAACGGGAGTGTGGTCACTCAGTTTTAAAGATGTACTTCATGTGTTAGCGTAATGCAAGTTAATTCAGAAGAAATAGTATTGACTTTATAGGTTTTTTTCTTAGCAGAAGGGTCAGCTAGGACCAGGGCCTCGGGTTCCCTACATGTGCAAGGGAAAGTCTGCCGCTCTGAAAATGACTGTGCTGTCCTTTAGGCAAAATGATGTACACTGACTGGATCATACAGTAACCAAAAATGAAACTATCTAGTCCTTAAGCATTATGTATTTTCTTGTTTTTTGTTTTGTTTTGTTTTGTGATCAATTTTTAAAGGCATATGATATTAGATACATGCAAAAGAGAATGCATTACATAGATTACAAGTTATAATAAAATGAGCATCCATAAACCTACCGCTTCAACTAAATATTGCTATTATCATTGATGCCGGTTTTTGTTTTTACCCTAGTACTGATCTGCTAAAGAACAGTAGGGACTTTTCTTATTGGGTTGAACATTTTATAGGCATGGTCTCATTATTCTTTCTAATTGGAGTTGAAGAAAATAAGCCCTGAGAGAAGATATAGCACTTAGTGAATGACAAAATTGTCAGTCAAACCACTTTTGTCTCCAAATCTCTGTTAGTACATATTTGGTATGTTTTCATTCTCTCTTTCTTTCTTTTATTCGTTCTCATTCAACAAGCTGTCAAGGCTGAGAAAGATTTAGAGTTTCCTCCTGTGCAAGGAACCAGACTTAAGATACGTTTATATCCCATAGAAAAAGGATAGTTCTGACCATTCTTACCAGATAAACTTAATCTTAAATCTAATCATATTCCACTTTGGTAATTTGAGAGTAGAATTTCTTATCTTGATTTACTTTATTTCTACATATCACCAAAAAAATACATGCTTATGATTATAATTCATCATAGTAGCTACCATTTCTTGAGCATCTTGTACTAGACTGAACACTTTACAGGCATTATCTCTGTTATTCCCAGCTATTAATACAGTTGAAGAAACTAAAACCTCTGAAATCAAGCACTTAGTAAATGGAAAAATTGAGATTCAAACCACTTCTGTCTCTAAATCTGTAATCTTTCATATTTGGTATATGTTTCTATTCATTCAGTCTTTCATTCATTCTCTCACTTATTGAATTATTGCTATGTTTAAGGAAAAGTTTTGAAATAATAGCTGTATTGAGAAAGAATTCATATATCATGTAATTCCCCACACATGAAGTAAACAGCTTAGTAGCTTTTAGTATATTCATCAGTTCAGTTCAGTCACTCAGTCATGTCCCACTCTTTGTGACCCCATAAATTGCAGCACGCCAGGCCTCCCTGTCCATCACCATCTCCCGGAGTTCACTCAGACTCACGTCCATCGAGTCAGTGATGCCATCCAGCCATCTCATCCCCTGTCGTCCCCTTCTCCTCCTGCCCCCAATCCCTCCCAGCATCTTAGAGCTGTGCAATTATCACTATAGTTAATTTTAGACCATTCTTATCCCCCAAAGAAACCTACTACCCTGTCTCTAATGATTCACCATTTCTGGACATTTCTTTTACGTGGAATGAAACAACATGTGGCCTTTTTTTCTGGCTCCTTTGACTCAGAGTAGTGTTTTCAAGGTTGATTCATGTTGTGGTATGTATCAGTATTTCAAGCCTTTTTATTGCTGAATAATATTGCAACATAATTATATATAGGTAATACCTATATATTATAATTCATCATAATAGCTACTATTTCTTGAGCATCTTGTACTACACCGAACACTTTATAGGCATTATCTCTTTGTTATTCCCAGCTATTAATACAGTTGAAGAAACTAAAAGCTCTGAAATCAAGCACTTAGTAAGTAGAAAAATTGAGATATATATATGTATTATAATATATACAGGTAATACCTATAAATAATATATATAGGTAATACCTATAAATAATATATAGGTAATACCATATTTTGTTTATTCATTCATCAGTTGTTAAACATTTGGGTTTTTTCCACCTTTTAGCTTTATGATTAAGTGCTGCTATGAACATTCATGTAAAGAGTTTTGTGGACATATGTTTTCATTTCTCTTGTGTATATACTTAGGAGTAGAATTGGTAGGTCATATGGTAACTCTAGTTAGTATTTTGAGGACCCATGAGACCATTTTCCAAAGTATCTGCACCATTTTGCAGTCCTCCCAGCAATGTATGAAGGTTCTTATTTTTCCACATTCTTGCCAATACTTACTATCTGTCGTTTATAGCAATCCTGGTGGGTATGTAGTGGTATCTTACTGTGACCTAATGACTGACTCTGTTGAGCATTTTTTCATGAATGTACTGGCAGTAATACATCTTTGGAGAGCAACCTATTCAGAATATTTGGCCATTTACAGTTGAGTTGTTTGTCTTATTATTGAATTATAGGAGTTCTTTATATATTTAGTGTACCTTATCAGATGTATGATTTCCAGACATTCTTCACCTTCTTGACTGTCCTTTTGCAGAACTGAACTTTGATTTTAATGAAGTCCAACTTACCTTTATTTTTTGTTGTTGTCTGTGCTTTTCATGTCATAGCTAAGAAGCCATTGCCTAATCCAGGATCATAAAGATTTATACCTCTATTTTCTCCTAGGGGTTTTATAGTTTTAGATCTTACATTTAGCTCTTTGATATTTCACACAAATTTTTAATCTTATTTTGCAGTATTTTGCTTTGAGCAGAGATATTACCAAATGAAGGTTTTATTTTTTATCTTGTTATATTTCCTCTTAATGTTTGTATATATATGATCGTGTGCATGTACGTGGACACATCCACACATGCATGCACAATATTTTTTAAACCAGGTCCAAGTTTTGTTAACTCTGACTTCCTGATTGGAAATGCAAGCAGCTCTCACTGCTTTTAAGGGCAGCAGAAAATCACAGTGGAGCTTCTCACTTTGGAAGTAGATACGACCTTTGGGAAAACAGTTATAAACAGAGTGTGCATTTTCATAATTGAAATCTTCATCATGAACATTATCCAGACTTTATATCTATTAGTAAAGTCTTCTCAAGAAACACTCGCTCAGAATTTATGATTTAGGTGTGATTGCTTGTTTTTGTTGTTGTTGTTTCTACAACTTGAATTTTAGATAATAATTTAGTAATAATTTCTCCACCCTTTCTTAGGTGGAGATGGGATAAGAGTATATACATGTGGGTACAGTTACTCAGTAAACGTCTGTTATGGGTGCATATGAGTAATGTATATGTAACAACAAGCTTCAAATAATTTTTCTCATTGTTCTCATAGGTAAGCCATCCTTATCAGGCTGTGTGTTTTTATCTTTCTATAAGAAAGTCTCTCTTTAGATATGTATAAGTATATACATATTTGTATATACACACATTACATGTCCATATCAGACATAAATATAATTGTTTAATTATGATATCTGTTGTGAGCAGCATAATACTATGTCAACTCAGTTTTCAAAGTACTTTCACGTACACTATTATCATCTCCTATAAAATGGGTGGATGACGAACAGAAGCTCAGAAAGTCTACCCCTCACCTCAGGTCACACAGCTAATATACGTTGCAGTTTTCATATATTCCCAAGTATTTTGATTTGAAGATCAACTCCTTGTGTTCTGTAATACTATCTTAGGAAATCAAATCAAGGCCATGTCCATTTATCAAAATAAATCTGGATGAGTCCATTCAACTTTGTAGTGGCTTTTCTTTTTTGAAAAATATTATATGGATGTATATTACAATAATTTAACATATATCTGAATATACATGATATTTAGATATAAAATGTATTAAAACATCTTAGATGTCAGCTTAATGAGTTTTAACAATTGTATACACCCATGAAATCAGCGCTCAAGAGTGAGATGAAGAACATTTCACCCCAGGAAATTAATTCATGCCTCTTTCCGGCCAGTCATGCTTCCCCTCGCCCAGGCAGCCACTGTTCTGATTTCTGTCACCGGTTTTGTTTCTTCGTGGATTTCTTATCAACAGACTCATGTAAAATGTTTTCTTTTATGGTTGGCCTCTTTTGCTTAATAAAGTGTTTTCAAGAGTCATCCTTGTGTGGGTGTCAGTCTTGTTTTTTTGGTTTAATTTTACTGAGCATTATTCCATGGTATGAATTAACTACAGTTTGCTTTCCATGCTTCTATTGAGGACATTTGGGGTTGTTTTCAGTCTTTATCTATTTTAAATAAGGTTGTTATAAACATTATTTAGTACCTATGAGTAGACCAGGGTAGATGTATATTCAGTTTATTATAAAAGAAACTGCCAGTTGGTTCTTTGACGTGGATGTATCATTTTACAGTCTCCTCAGCAGTGTACAAATATTCCAGTGACTCCCCATCCTCAAAATGTTTGCCATTTTTAGTCTGTTTTAGTTGCTCTGGTTGGTCTGAAATGATACCTTGTTGTGGTTTTAATTTGCATTTCTCTGATGCCTAAAGATATTGAGCATCCTTTCATGTGTTTATTGGCTGTTTATCTTTTTAGGTGAATTATCTGTTCTAGTCTTCTGTTTTTATTAGGTTACTCATTGTTACTGTTGATTTGTAGGAGTTCTGTATACATCATGGATACAGTCTGTTGTCAGATATACGTGTTATGAATATTCTTTCCAGTCTGTGACTTAGGATTATGTGAATTTCTTAGACATGTCCGTAAACCTAAGTGGGAAAAAATTTAGTGTCTCTCTGAGTCAGCAGAGAAGTCCCTCGAAAAGTCTAAAGGGACTGACCTATTTGTATTTTCTGATGATCTCTCTGGTTAAGTATCTGTTTTTATGTTGTTAAACTCTAGCCAGAGCACTTAGGAGCTTGGTAGCCTCGTAGCTCAGCTGATAAAGAATCTGCCTGCAATGCAGGAGACCCTGGATGGATTCCTGGATCAGGAAGATCCCCTGGAGAAGGGATAGGCTCCGCGCTCCAGTACTCTTGCGCTTCCCTGGTGGCTCAGACAGTAAAGAATCTGCCTGCAATGCGAGAGATCTGGGTTCGATCCCTGGTTTGGGAAGATCTCCTGGAGGAGGGCATGGTAACTCACTTCAGTATTCTTGCCTGGAGAGTCCCCATGGACAGAGGAGCCTGGCGGCCTACAGTCAGTGGAGTTGCCAAGAGTCAGACACGACTGAGCAGCTAAGCACAGCACAGAGCACTTGCCTAACTGACCACATTTGCCTACTTCTAAAAGGATAAAAGTCATAAAATTCAAAATGTATATATTGCTCAACAAAGGACTGATGGCGCCAGTATGCTGCGGGTGTTTTCATAGCCCTGTATGAACGTACGATTTGGAGAACGCATCCCTTCCCTTGTACCTTGCTTTCGGTCCGTGTGGTGCTCGCCTTGGTTACTGCACAGGAGCTATGTGAGGTAGATAAGGTAGATGATGGAATCTCTATTGTCATATTAGGAAACCAAGGAATGAAAAGGTTATGACCTATCTACGGTTACAAAGCTAACAACCATATAGGTCAACAGCTTTCCAAACCCGGAATCTTTGTGTTCTTTTTTCTCCCTTTGGCCTGTGTGTTCACGTGGGCTCACACACCACCATATCCATGCTCATATAGGTGTGGCAAGAGTGCAGCATGCGCCCACTTGTTAGCTGGAGCATTTACTAATCCTGGGAGCCCGAAGTGGTAGCTCACTAGCTCCCCAAGCCATGTCTTTCTCAGCAGGCTGAGCTTGCAGATCTCTATAAAGAGCTGTTTGGAGATGGTCTCTTCAGCTCCCATCCCCAGGAACCAGTGTGGTCTCAATTTCATCCTTGCATACTTACATGAACACACATACATATGCACACATATTAAAAGTCCACATATATTATGTCAGTATGTGTAATTTAATCTGTTCATACCTGTGAACACCCTGGCATTTATCATCACTCCTTTTAAACCATGACTGTCTGGGCTATTTTAGAGCGAACCATAGTGTTTCCCGTTGCTTTATAAAATAATGCTTGGTTGATGGCTTTGTGAGCCAGAGCCACTGTCTCTCTCCATCCTGCTTGAGTCAAAGTGACAACTAATTCTATGACTCTTATTTGTTTTTCTGGCTGTTTTAAATGCATATATTATGTACATCTGTTCAAGGAGCTGATATGGCCTTAAATTGAAGTTAGATTTTTCATTTGTCTCTGTAAGGGAAGACTTTCTAAAATGAATTGTTTAGATTGGACATTTGGCAGTTGGAGGGAAATAGTTTCAAACTATAAGAGACAACAGATCAAAGAGGGAAGTAAACAGGGGACTTGGTGCTCGGGGGTGGAGGGTGGGGGTGGGGGTCACGCAGCCGGTGGCTGGATCCCCAGCACCTTTGTGGTCTTTGCCCCTGGGTAGGATTATGCGGGCAGGTTGAACAGGCCCAGTCCTGTGTGCAGCCCCTTGGTCTCAGGCACATCAAAGGTGAGTGGTGACATCTCAGTATTACATCCTTTTCTCCTAACTTTTGCTGTCAGCTTTGTCTGTTATTCACTCAGTCATGTCCAACTCTTTGCGACCCCGTGGACTGTAGCCTGCCAGGCTCCTCTGTCCATGGAATTCTCCAGGCCAGAATACTGGAGTGGCTTGCCATTCCTTTCTCCGGGGGATCTTCCTTACCCAGGGATCGAACCTGGGTCTCCTGTATTACAGGTTCTTTACTGTCACCAGGGAAGTCACTAAAGCTTTAATAACTAAAGCTGTCAGCTTTAGCTGGTTTAGTTTCCCATTAAAAAATTATGCAACACAAGACGATACGGAGGTTTTTCCATTCTCTATTTTCTGTTGGATGTGGGTGAGCCTCATTCAAAATGAGATTTGTTCTGTCTCGTTGTGTCATTTGTAATTCAGTTCTGGAACAAAGAAATGACAATACTGAAAAACGGAAGCATCTAAGTCAGTTTTAATATTAATGCTTGCATCTCTTTAAGACAATAAACAACAAGTTTGAGAGGAAAGTTTAGCAGTTAGAGGTTAGAAATTAATTTTGGTGATTTGATGAGTGAAAAAATTCACCAAAGGTATTACTGTCTGAAATGGTGTGCTAGTTAACACAAGTACAAGGTAGGAAGGTAGGAAGACATCAAATTACACAGTGTTCATTTAAGGCTACATAGCTGTGCATCATCATGTTTTAACCTGAAGTTTTATTTATCTCAGTGTCTGTTATTTCAGATCACTAGCTTTACTTAGTTTGATTTTTTTTGATGTCCGTATATGCATAGGTAGATAAGCCTATTAAAAATTTTGGATCCACAGATAACTAAGGCTAACTAGTTTTTTCAAATGCATATAAAGTATATGAATTCCCAAGCTTACCGTGGGGAAGCATGTGAGAGAGGACCTGGTCTGTAAAAAGAGCCATCTGTTTCTTATTTCTGGTGGCAGGGGTGGGGTTTTTTTTTGTTTTTGAGTAGTTAGTACATTCATTTGATTCAGAATTTAAAAGATATAATGGCATATGCTTTGTAGGTTCTTTCTCCTAGCTATTTACTTCTCTTCCCAGGGGTGCAACCAATGTTTTCATCTCTAAGCTGTTCTGCTTTCGAGAAACTTAACTAAATTTTGACATATTTGTGATAAATGGTTGCCTAATGTTTTATGTTCTGTTTATGTCACTTAGCATGATTTTATTACCTAATATTATAGACTAAATAAGAGCATAGAATTATTTGTGCTTAAATATTTACTTATTGGTCATTTTAATTTTTTTGTTTAATTTTGTTGCTTTTAAAAATAGCAAATGTCAGCCTACTTGTAAAAATACAGATACTTTTTTAATTGAAAAGTTACTATATTTTTATTTCCCACTTTAACACATCTGAAATTCTGTATATTTAGTGATTATATTTACTGTAAGTAGTATTTTTTTTCCCTGTGAATATCTGTTATTAAATTCATGATATCAAAACCAGTAGTCTTAAAATAGAGGAGAAATGATATTTTCCTGATGTGTTTGTTTCTCAGAGGGCAGACAGTTAAGGATGTGATAACATCATAATCTTGTTCTTTGTCACCAGATTTTCTTATCAGAGTAATTGAATTAGTTGCAGATTTTATTCCCCCTTCTCCCTGTTCCCAGGTTAATACGTATGAGAGTGCTTAACCTCAGAGCTTAAAAAAGGACAGTGCATATTTGCCTTGTGTGTTTTCCTTTAAGTGCTATAACGTACCCAAAGTTTTAGACAAATCAGATAGCAGTCTTTATTATTCAGTGTTTCTGTGTTATTGAACTCAGGCTTGGCTGCTTGCATCTTGAAAGCCAGTACTTGAGAAGTAAGTGTTAGAAAAGGAAAGATTACTTAATTCAGGAGGCCAGCAATCTGGGCAGACTCGTGTCCAAAAACCAGCTTCAAAGATTCTGCTCAACTGTGAAAGTTTTTAAAGGGAGACTCATTTGGGGCGGGGAATCAGTCTTCATTATCTTCCACTGTATACAGAGTCAGTGGTGAGCGACTAGGGCAGGGCTCCTGCAGTCTTGTTCTCAGCCTGAAGTCGCTGTCCTCCCCCTGCATGGGAGCCCTTCGTTCCTATGGAAGTCAAAGGTAATTTGTTACGTCTGTTTCTTGGGGAGGAACCAGAGCCCTGCCTCCTGCTGCACTGCTGTTGCTTGACCGCTCCTGCTTTGTCTCTGGGCCTCTGTTCCCTCCCTTTCCTGGAAAGCAACTCTTTGAATCTGTCCTGTGGAACTCAGGGAAGGTCAGGGAGGCTGAAGGAACCAAATTACTACAAACTAGAAACAAGAGACCGAAAGGATCCCACAGGGTCTTGTTCCATTTCATCTGGATATTGTCTATATATTCCTGCTGCTAAGTCGCTTCAGTCGTGTCTGACTCTGTGCGACCCCATAGACAGCAGCCCACCAGGCTCCCACATCCCTGGGATTCTCCAGGCAAGAACACTGGAGTGGGTTGCCATTTCCTTCTCTAATGCATGAAAGTGAAAAGTGAAAGTGAAGTTGCTCAGTCGTGTCCGACTTCGCGACCCCATGGACTGCAGCCCACCAGGGTCCTCCATCCATGGGATTTTCCAGGCAAGAGTACTGGAGTGGGGCGCCATTGCCTTCTAGGTCTGTCATAAAGTTCTTAAAAATGATTATTTTTAAAGAACATATAGATCATGAAATTGGTAGCGATTTTCAGTCATAGTGGAGTACATACATAGGTGTGAAACAAACACATAGGTGTGTCATTTCATTGTTTACACATTCACTTGTTATATTTCATGTGTTTTACATATATACTGTCTCTTATACACATCTAGATGTGTATAAGAGACAGGAGAAGACACACCACATCACATGTGATTATTTACAGTAGCAGGAGAGATAATGGTGATAAATAACCTCATGCTTGTTCAGATCAGACTTGCCACCAAATGAAGCCAGGTCAGATTTTGCTGCCAAAGGATTATAAAATAAATAAACAAATAAAACCCTGGGTTTTGCCTAAATGATTTATGTATCAACTATGATGATGTCTGGGATGTGGAGAGGAACAAGAAAAAGTGAAGAGGCACTTCCGTTTTCTGTCCACAGGCGAATGTGGTCAAAGTCATGGACTCTGACTTCCGGGTTCGGCTAGCTTTGCTATACGGTTTTGTGACTACTGGGAACAATTCTCACCATGGCCACAGAGAGAGTGTGTGAGTCAGTGCCACACTGGATGAACAGAACATCCCAGTACATTGCTCTCCCTGTGCAAGAGAACTGACTAAATAAAAAATGAATTAGGAACACAGTGGCCCACCTATTTGACATGTCATCTAATCTAACTCATACAGAAATTTGAGGGGAGGTATTTTCTCATTTTAAGACTAAGGTCTCAGTTGAGTTGAATAAGTAAGGTTAAGCAAGGTGGCCCAACGCTAAGTGTTAGAACTGAGATTTTAACCTGGGTCAGACTCAAAGTTCAGTGCTGTTTGAAATTTTGTACATATGTGGGTTCCACTGTGTAATGGTTAGCACTTTGGACTCTGAAATTTTGTACATTTGTAAACTTGACTACCTGTGACCTGTATACTCACAGATATACTCTCAAGTATATGCACTGGTATACTGACAAGTATTCTTGTGGCTTGTACATTCACAAATCATGTTCTCTCCCCCACTGATGAGGTCACAGGTATAAACATATGACATACCTTACTCTCTTTATGTCTTGAAAAAAAATAATACAACTTACAGGCTAAAAAAAGTGAAACAATACCATGGTTAAAAGGACTTCAAGGAAAGGCAATCAAAACTACAGTGAGATATCACCTCACATCTGTTAGGATGGCTATTATCAAAAGACAAGCAATAACATATTTGGCAAGGATGTGGAGAATGAGAAACCTGCCTGCACTATTGACTGGAATGTAAATTGGTGCAGCCACAAGGATATTTTGGAACATTTCTTTCAGGCATCTTCAACATGTAGCTGTTTTTCCATAGTTGAAATAGTTTTTCCATAGTTTCCAAGCTGTATAAAGAGTTGTACATTCTGGTGGGTTTGTTTTTCTGCACTTATTATAACAGATATTTTCTGATGTCACTGAAATCTCATCCTGAACATTCTGGTTACTGGTTATGCTTCCTAGTTGACCGTTTTCCAGTAGTTAGGTTTGGGGGCTGTTTCTGCTTTGCCTGTTAACATTGTGCAAGCACAGGAGTATCTCCTCTAAAAACCTTCAGCGCAGCTCTCTAAGTGAAGTGAAGGTCGCTTAGTCGTGTCTGAGTCTTTGCGACTTCATGGAAGTGTGTGTGTGTGTGTGTGTGTGTGTGTGTGTGTGTGTGTGGCTTAGTCATGTCTGATTCTTTGCAACTCCATGGGCTGTAGCCAGGAGCCAAGCTCCCTGTCCCTGTGTGTGTGTCGCTTGGTCATTTCCAACTCTTTGCAGCTTTGTGGACTGTGGCCCACCAACCTCCTCTGTCCGTGTAATTTTCCAGGCAAGAATACTGGAGTGGGTAGCCATTCCCTTCTCCAGGCGATCTTCCCAACCCAGGGATTGAACCTGGGTCTCCTGCGTTGCAGGCAGATTCTTTACAGTCTGAGCCGCCAGGGAAGCCTGATCGTAAAACCCTTAGGATCCTGGGTATGGGCAGTGATAGGATGTGGAGTGCCCTATGGGTGTTTGGTTAAATGCTGTGAGTGCCACCAGGCAACGGGAGTGTGGTCACTCAGTTTTAAAGATGTACTTCATGTGTTAGCGTAATGCAAGTTAATTCAGAAGAAATAGTATTGACTTTATAGGTTTTTTTCTTAGCAGAAGGGTCAGCTAGGACCAGGGCCTCGGGTTCCCTACATGTGCAAGGGAAAGTCTGCCGCTCTGAAAATGACTGTGCTGTCCTTTAGGCAAAATGATGTACACTGACTGGATCATACAGTAACCAAAAATGAAACTATCTAGTCCTTAAGCATTATGTATTTTCTTGTTTTTTGTTTTGTTTTGTTTTGTGATCTATTTTTAAAGGCATATGATATTAGATACATGCAAAAGAGAATGCATTACATAGATTACAAGTTATAATAAAATGAGCATCCATAAACCTACCGCTTCAACTAAATATTGCTATTATCATTGATGCCGGTTTTTGTTTTTACCCTAGTACTGATCTGCTAAAGAACAGTAGGGACTTTTCTTATTGGGTTGAACATTTTATAGGCATGGTCTCATTATTCTTTCTAATTGGAGTTGAAGAAAATAAGCCCTGAGAGAAGATATAGCACTTAGTGAATGACAAAATTGTCAGTCAAACCACTTTTGTCTCCAAATCTCTGTTAGTACATATTTGGTATGTTTTCATTCTCTCTTTCTTTCTTTTATTCGTTCTCATTCAACAAGCTGTCAAGGCTGAGAAAGATTTAGAGTTTCCTCCTGTGCAAGGAACCAGACTTAAGATACGTTTATATCCCATAGAAAAAGGATAGTTCTGACCATTCTTACCAGATAAACTTAATCTTAAATCTAATCATATTCCACTTTGGTAATTTGAGAGTAGAATTTCTTATCTTGATTTACTTTATTTCTACATATCACCAAAAAAATACATGCTTATGATTATAATTCATCATAGTAGCTACCATTTCTTGAGCATCTTGTACTAGACTGAACACTTTACAGGCATTATCTCTGTTATTCCCAGCTATTAATACAGTTGAAGAAACTAAAACCTCTGAAATCAAGCACTTAGTAAATGGAAAAATTGAGATTCAAACCACTTCTGTCTCTAAATCTGTAATCTTTCATATTTGGTATATGTTTCTATTCATTCAGTCTTTCATTCATTCTCTCACTTATTGAATTATTGCTATGTTTAAGGAAAAGTTTTGAAATAATAGCTGTATTGAGAAAGAATTCATATATCATGTAATTCCCCACACATGAAGTAAACAGCTTAGTAGCTTTTAGTATATTCATCAGTTCAGTTCAGTCACTCAGTCATGTCCCACTCTTTGTGACCCCATAAATTGCAGCACGCCAGGCCTCCCTGTCCATCACCATCTCCCGGAGTTCACTCAGACTCACGTCCATCGAGTCAGTGATGCCATCCAGCCATCTCATCCCCTGTCGTCCCCTTCTCCTCCTGCCCCCAATCCCTCCCAGCATCTTAGAGCTGTGCAATTATCACTATAGTTAATTTTAGACCATTCTTATCCCCCAAAGAAACCTACTACCCTGTCTCTAATGATTCACCATTTCTGGACATTTCTTTTACGTGGAATGAAACAACATGTGGCCTTTTTTTCTGGCTCCTTTGACTCAGAGTAGTGTTTTCAAGGTTGATTCATGTTGTGGTATGTATCAGTATTTCAAGCCTTTTTATTGCTGAATAATATTGCAACATAATTATATATAGGTAATACCTATATATTATAATTCATCATAATAGCTACTATTTCTTGAGCATCTTGTACTACACCGAACACTTTATAGGCATTATCTCTTTGTTATTCCCAGCTATTAATACAGTTGAAGAAACTAAAAGCTCTGAAATCAAGCACTTAGTAAGTAGAAAAATTGAGATATATATATGTATTATAATATATACAGGTAATACCTATAAATAATATATATAGGTAATACCTATAAATAATATATAGGTAATACCATATTTTGTTTATTCATTCATCAGTTGTTAAACATTTGGGTTTTTTCCACCTTTTAGCTTTATGATTAAGTGCTGCTATGAACATTCATGTAAAGAGTTTTGTGGACATATGTTTTCATTTCTCTTGTATATATACTTAGGAGTAGAATTGGTAGGTCATATGGTAACTCTAATTAGTATTTTGAGGACCCATGAGACCATTTTCCAAAGTATCTGCACCATTTTGCAGTCCTCCCAGCAATGTATGAAGGTTCTTATTTTTCCACATTCTTGCCAATACTTACTATCTGTCGTTTATAGCAATCCTGGTGGGTATGTAGTGGTATCTTACTGTGACCTAATGACTGACTCTGTTGAGCATTTTTTCATGAATGTACTGGCAGTAATACATCTTTGGAGAGCAACCTATTCAGAATATTTGGCCATTTACAGTTGAGTTGTTTGTCTTATTATTGAATTATAGGAGTTCTTTATATATTTAGTGTACCTTATCAGATGTATGATTTCCAGACATTCTTCGCCTTCTTGACTGTCCTTTTGCAGAACTGAACTTTGATTTTAATGAAGTCCAACTTACCTTTATTTTTTGTTGTTGTCTGTGCTTTTCATGTCATAGCTAAGAAGCCATTGCCTAATCCAGGATCATAAAGATTTATACCTCTATTTTCTCCTAGGGGTTTTATAGTTTTAGATCTTACATTTAGCTCTTTGATATTTCACACAAATTTTTAATCTTATTTTGCAGTATTTTGCTTTGAGCAGAGATATTACCAAATGAAGGTTTTATTTTTTATCTTGTTATATTTCCTCTTAATGTTTGTATATATATGATCTTGTGCATGTACGTGGACACATCCACACATGCATGCACAATATTTTTTAAACCAGGTCCAAGTTTTGTTAACTCTGACTTCCTGATTGGAAATGCAAGCAGCTCTCACTGCTTTTAAGGGCAGCAGAAAATCACAGTGGAGCTTCTCACTTTGGAAGTAGATACGACCTTTGGGAAAACAGTTATAAACAGAGTGTGCATTTTCATAATTGAAATCTTCATCATGAACATTATCCAGACTTTATATCTATTAGTAAAGTCTTCTCAAGAAACACTCGCTCAGAATTTATGATTTAGGTGTGATTGCTTGTTTTTGTTGTTGTTGTTTCTACAACTTGAATTTTAGATAATAATTTAGTAATAATTTCTCCACCCTTTCTTAGGTGGAGATGGGATAAGAGTATATACATGTGGGTACAGTTACTCAGTAAACGTCTGTTATGGGTGCATATGAGTAATGTATATGTAACAACAAGCTTCAAATAATTTTTCTCATTGTTTTCATAGGTAAGCCATCCTTATCAGGCTGTGTGTTTTTATCTTTCTATAAGAAAGTCTCTCTTTAGATATGTATAAGTATATACATATTTGTATATACACACATTACATGTCCTTATCAGACATAAATATAATTGTTTAATTATGATATCTGTTGTGAGCAGCATAATACTATGTCAACTCAGTTTTCAAAGTACTTTCACGTACACTATTATCATCTCCTATAAAATGGGTGGATGACGAACAGAAGCTCAGAAAGTCTACCCCTCACCTCAGGTCACACAGCTAATATACGTTGCAGTTTTCATATATTCCCAAGTATTTTGATTTGAAGATCAACTCCTTGTGTTCTGTAATACTATCTTAGGAAATCAAATCAAGGCCATGTCCATTTATCAAAATAAATCTGGATGAGTCCATTCAACTTTGTAGTGGCTTTTCTTTTTTGAAAAATATTATATGGATGTATATTACAATAATTTAACATATATCTGAATATACATGATATTTAGATATAAAATGTATTAAAACATCTTAGATGTCAGCTTAATGAGTTTTAACAATTGTATACACCCATGAAATCAGCGCTCAAGAGTGAGATGAAGAACATTTCACCCCAGGAAATTAATTCATGCCTCTTTCCGGCCAGTCATGCTTCCCCTCGCCCAGGCAGCCACTGTTCTGATTTCTGTCACCGGTTTTGTTTCTTCATGGATTTCTTATCAACAGACTCATGTAAAATGTTTTCTTTTATGGTTGGCCTCTTTTGCTTAATAAAGTGTTTTCAAGAGTCATCCTTGTGTGGGTGTCAGTCTTGTTTTTTTGGTTTAATTTTACTGAGCATTATTCCATGGTATGAATTAACTACAGTTTGCTTTCCATGCTTCTATTGAGGACATTTGGGGTTGTTTTCAGTCTTTATCTATTTTAAATAAGGTTGTTATAAACATTATTTAGTACCTATGAGTAGACCAGGGTAGATGTATATTCAGTTTATTATAAAAGAAACTGCCAGTTGGTTCTTTGACGTGGATGTATCATTTTACAGTCTCCTCGGCAGTGTACAAATATTCCAGTGACTCCCCATCCTCAAAATGTTTGCCATTTTTAGTCTGTTTTAGTTGCTCTGGTTGGTCTGAAATGATACCTTGTTGTGGTTTTAATTTGCATTTCTCTGATGCCTAAAGATATTGAGCATCCTTTCATGTGTTTATTGGCTGTTTATCTTTTTAGGTGAATTATCTGTTCTAGTCTTCTGTTTTTATTAGGTTACTCATTGTTACTGTTGATTTGTAGGAGTTCTGTATACATCATGGATACAGTCTGTTGTCAGATATACGTGTTATGAATATTCTTTCCAGTCTGTGACTTAGGATTATGTGAATTTCTTAGACATGTCCGTAAACCTAAGTGGGAAAAAATTTAGTGTCTCTCTGAGTCAGCAGAGAAGTCCCTCGAAAAGTCTAAAGGGACTGACCTATTTGTATTTTCTGATGATCTCTCTGGTTAAGTATCTGTTTTTATGTTGTTAAACTCTAGCCAGAGCACTTAGGAGCTTGGTAGCCTCGTAGCTCAGCTGATAAAGAATCTGCCTGCAATGCAGGAGACCCTGGATGGATTCCTGGATCAGGAAGATCCCCTGGAGAAGGGATAGGCTCCGCGCTCCAGTACTCTTGCGCTTCCCTGGTGGCTCAGACAGTAAAGAATCTGCCTGCAATGCGAGAGATCTGGGTTCGATCCCTGGTTTGGGAAGATCTCCTGGAGGAGGGCATGGTAACTCACTTCAGTATTCTTGCCTGGACAGTCCCCATGGACAGAGGAGCCTGGCGGCCTACAGTCAGTGGAGTTGCCAAGAGTCAGACACGACTGAGCAGCTAAGCACAGCACAGAGCACTTGCCTAACTGACCACATTTGCCTACTTCTAAAAGGATAAAAGTCATAAAATTCAAAATGTATATATTGCTCAACAAAGGACTGATGGCGCCAGTATGCTGCGGGTGTTTTCATAGCCCTGTATGAACGTACGATTTGGAGAACGCATCCCTTCCCTTGTACCTTGCTTTCGGTCCGTGTGGTGCTCGCCTTGGTTACTGCACAGGAGCTATGTGAGGTAGATAAGGTAGATGATGGAATCTCTATTGTCATATTAGGAAACCAAGGAATGAAAAGGTTATGACCTATCTACGGTTACAAAGCTAACAACCATATAGGTCAACAGCTTTCCAAACCCGGAATCTTTGTGTTCTTTTTTCTCCCTTTGGCCTGTGTGTTCACGTGGGCTCACACACCACCATATCCATGCTCATATAGGTGTGGCAAGAGTGCAGCATGCGCCCACTTGTTAGCTGGAGCATTTACTAATCCTGGGAGCCCGAAGTGGTAGCTCACTAGCTCCCCAAGCCATGTCTTTCTCAGCAGGCTGAGCTTGCAGATCTCTATAAAGAGCTGTTTGGAGATGGTCTCTTCAGCTCCCATCCCCAGGAACCAGTGTGGTCTCAATTTCATCCTTGCATACTTACATGAACACACATACATATGCACACATATTAAAAGTCCACATATATTATGTCACTATGTGTAATTTAATCTGTTCATACCTGTGAACACCCTGGCATTTATCATCACTCCTTTTAAACCATGACTGTCTGGGCTATTTTAGAGCGAACCATAGTGTTTCCCGTTGCTTTATAAAATAATGCTTGGTTGATGGCTTTGTGAGCCAGAGCCACTGTCTCTCTCCATCCTGCTTGAGTCAAAGTGACAACTAATTCTATGACTCTTATTTGTTTTTCTGGCTGTTTTAAATGCATATATTATGTACATCTGTTCAAGGAGCTGATATGGCCTTAAATTGAAGTTAGATTTTTCATTTGTCTCTGTAAGGGAAGACTTTCTAAAATGAATTGTTTAGATTGGACATTTGGCAGTTGGAGGGAAATAGTTTCAAACTATAAGAGACAACAGATCAAAGAGGGAAGTAAACAGGGGACTTGGTGCTCGGGGGTGGAGGGTGGGGGTGGGGGTCACGCAGCCGGTGGCTGGATCCCCAGCACCTTTGTGGTCTTTGCCCCTGGGTAGGATTATGCGGGCAGGTTGAACAGGCCCAGTCCTGTGTGCAGCCCCTTGGTCTCAGGCACATCAAAGGTGAGTGGTGACATCTCAGTATTACATCCTTTTCTCCTAACTTTTGCTGTCAGCTTTGTCTGTTATTCACTCAGTCATGTCCAACTCTTTGCGACCCCGTGGACTGTAGCCTGCCAGGCTCCTCTGTCCATGGAATTCTCCAGGCCAGAATACTGGAGTGGCTTGCCATTCCTTTCTCCGGGGGATCTTCCTTACCCAGGGATCGAACCTGGGTCTCCTGTATTACAGGTTCTTTACTGTCACCAGGGAAGTCACTAAAGCTTNCGACCCCGTGGACTGTAGCCTGCCAGGCTCCTCTGTCCATGGAATTCTCCAGGCCAGAATACTGGAGTGGCTTGCCATTCCTTTCTCCGGGGGATCTTCCTTACCCAGGGATCGAACCTGGGTCTCCTGTATTACAGGTTCTTTACTGTCACCAGGGAAGTCACTAAAGCTTTAATAACTAAAGCTGTCAGCTTTAGCTGGTTTAGTTTCCCATTAAAAAATTATGCAACACAAGACGATACGGAGGTTTTTCCATTCTCTATTTTCTGTTGGATGTGGGTGAGCCTCATTCAAAATGAGATTTGTTCTGTCTCGTTGTGTCATTTGTAATTCAGTTCTGGAACAAAGAAATGACAATACTGAAAAACGGAAGCATCTAAGTCAGTTTTAATATTAATGCTTGCATCTCTTTAAGACAATAAACAACAAGTTTGAGAGGAAAGTTTAGCAGTTAGAGGTTAGAAATTAATTTTGGTGATTTGATGAGTGAAAAAATTCACCAAAGGTATTACTGTCTGAAATGGTGTGCTAGTTAACACAAGTACAAGGTAGGAAGGTAGGAAGACATCAAATTACACAGTGTTCATTTAAGGCTACATAGCTGTGCATCATCATGTTTTAACCTGAAGTTTTATTTATCTCAGTGTCTGTTATTTCAGATCACTAGCTTTACTTAGTTTGATTTTTTTTGATGTCCGTATATGCATAGGTAGATAAGCCTATTAAAAATTTTGGATCCACAGATAACTAAGGCTAACTAGTTTTTTCAAATGCATATAAAGTATATGAATTCCCAAGCTTACCGTGGGGAAGCATGTGAGAGAGGACCTGGTCTGTAAAAAGAGCCATCTGTTTCTTATTTCTGGTGGCAGGGGTGGGGTTTTTTTTTGTTTTTGAGTAGTTAGTACATTCATTTGATTCAGAATTTAAAAGATATAATGGCATATGCTTTGTAGGTTCTTTCTCCTAGCTATTTACTTCTCTTCCCAGGGGTGCAACCAATGTTTTCATCTCTAAGCTGTTCTGCTTTCGAGAAACTTAACTAAATTTTGACATATTTGTGATAAATGGTTGCCTAATGTTTTATGTTCTGTTTATGTCACTTAGCATGATTTTATTACCTAATATTATAGACTAAATAAGAGCATAGAATTATTTGTGCTTAAATATTTACTTATTGGTCATTTTAATTTTTTTGTTTAATTTTGTTGCTTTTAAAAATAGCAAATGTCAGCCTACTTGTAAAAATACAGATACTTTTTTAATTGAAAAGTTACTATATTTTTATTTCCCACTTTAACACATCTGAAATTCTGTATATTTAGTGATTATATTTACTGTAAGTAGTATTTTTTTTCCCTGTGAATATCTGTTATTAAATTCATGATATCAAAACCAGTAGTCTTAAAATAGAGGAGAAATGATATTTTCCTGATGTGTTTGTTTCTCAGAGGGCAGACAGTTAAGGATGTGATAACATCATAATCTTGTTCTTTGTCACCAGATTTTCTTATCAGAGTAATTGAATTAGTTGCAGATTTTATTCCCCCTTCTCCCTGTTCCCAGGTTAATACGTATGAGAGTGCTTAACCTCAGAGCTTAAAAAAGGACAGTGCATATTTGCCTTGTGTGTTTTCCTTTAAGTGCTATAACGTACCCAAAGTTTTAGACAAATCAGATAGCAGTCTTTATTATTCAGTGTTTCTGTGTTATTGAACTCAGGCTTGGCTGCTTGCATCTTGAAAGCCAGTACTTGAGAAGTAAGTGTTAGAAAAGGAAAGATTACTTAATTCAGGAGGCCAGCAATCTGGGCAGACTCGTGTCCAAAAACCAGCTTCAAAGATTCTGCTCAACTGTGAAAGTTTTTAAAGGGAGACTCATTTGGGGCGGGGAATCAGTCTTCATTATCTTCCACTGTATACAGAGTCAGTGGTGAGCGACTAGGGCAGGGCTCCTGCAGTCTTGTTCTCAGCCTGAAGTCGCTGTCCTCCCCCTGCATGGGAGCCCTTCGTTCCTATGGAAGTCAAAGGTAATTTGTTACGTCTGTTTCTTGGGGAGGAACCAGAGCCCTGCCTCCTGCTGCACTGCTGTTGCTTGACCGCTCCTGCTTTGTCTCTGGGCCTCTGTTCCCTCCCTTTCCTGGAAAGCAACTCTTTGAATCTGTCCTGTGGAACTCAGGGAAGGTCAGGGAGGCTGAAGGAACCAAATTACTACAAACTAGAAACAAGAGACCGAAAGGATCCCACAGGGTCTTGTTCCATTTCATCTGGATATTGTCTATATATTCCTGCTGCTAAGTCGCTTCAGTCGTGTCTGACTCTGTGCGACCCCATAGACAGCAGCCCACCAGGCTCCCACATCCCTGGGATTCTCCAGGCAAGAACACTGGAGTGGGTTGCCATTTCCTTCTCTAATGCATGAAAGTGAAAAGTGAAAGTGAAGTTGCTCAGTCGTGTCCGACTTCGCGACCCCATGGACTGCAGCCCACCAGGGTCCTCCATCCATGGGATTTTCCAGGCAAGAGTACTGGAGTGGGGCGCCATTGCCTTCTAGGTCTGTCATAAAGTTCTTAAAAATGATTATTTTTAAAGAACATATAGATCATGAAATTGGTAGCGATTTTCAGTCATAGTGGAGTACATACATAGGTGTGAAACAAACACATAGGTGTGTCATTTCATTGTTTACACATTCACTTGTTATATTTCATGTGTTTTACATATATATGAACATAAATATATGTATGTTTAGTTTTGTGATTGTGTCCAGTGTGTTGATGGGACTTAGTATATGTTGCTATTGTTGTTCAGTTGCTCAGTACGTGTCTAACTTTGTGACGCCACGGAGTGCAGTATGCCAGGCTTCCCCATCCTTCACTGTCTCCCTGAGTTTGTTCAAACTCACGTTCTTTGAGTCGGTGATGCCATCCGACCATCTCATCCTCTGTCGCCCCCTTCTCCTCCTGCCTTCAGTTTTGTCCAGTATTAGGGTCTTTCCCAATGAGTCATGTCTTCGCATCAGGCAGCCAAAGTATTTGGAGCTTCAGCATCAGCATCAGTCCTTCCAATGAATATTAAGGGTTGGTTTCCTTTAGGATTGACTGGTTTGATCTCCTTGCTGTCCAAGGGACTCTCCCGTGGCGGATTCATGTCAATGTATGCCAAATCCAATACAGTACTATAAAGTAAAAAAAAAAAAAAAGGAAATGATCAATTCTTTCTAACTGATGAAAGCAAGCTGAAAGAAAAGCGTCTTTTATGGTCCGACTCTCATATCTGTACAAGACTACTGGAAAAACCATACCTTTGACTATATGGCCCTTTTTGTATATATAGTACAGGTGCTGGGTAACAGATCTTAAAGGTGTGTAATGGTTAACGTGTTTGTGTTTTCCTTCTTTTAGTGGTAGCTTTTAATTGAAAGCCTATTACATGTACATGTGGGAAGAAATTTGGAGAGTTGTTAAATACAAACTTCACTAAACTGACAGTTATTTCCAGAAGGGTCTCTGAGAGACAGAGGAGGAGGAGGAAGCTGTGTCTGTGTGGTTGGGGGCACAGTGCTATTTGGAGTATTCCTACTCTGCAGGATGTTATAGTTTACTAGTGATTAGAAACATGAAAGAACTTTGTATTTATTTAAACATAATGTCAGTATTTAATGAGTAAAACCCAGGGGTTGACATCATCTGGTGGTGGTGAATTTGGGGAATTATAATAAAAATTTATGCTTTTTTTTTTTAATCTGCTTTAGTTTAGAACATAAAGCGCATTTTCCCAGAGATAGTCTTTGCAACCATTATTTAAACAAGAGATTTCAAGGAAGTAGTAAACTTTTATAATTGGTTTGGTCTTTAATACTAGCTACAGGAGCAATTCCTTGGATTATCATTTTAACATAATTTTTCACCCAGCAATCCTTTTCAAAGTATTGTCTCCTTGGATTGACACATTGAAATACTTTCTCCTGCCTGCAGTGCAACAGATTAAGAGGCAGAAGCAGGGGCAAATCAACATGTAAAATTGGATCAGTCGTCATTCAGGAACCTTTGTGCCAGTGGTCTGGGTTGTATAGATTTGGGAGTTGCAGGAAATCCAAAGAGATAGCAAATTGCTGCACCCTCAGTACCTGGTAGACAAAAAGAGGATTAGGGCCCTGAGGAATCCAGGGCAATCAGCTTCCCACCAAGAGGAAAGGAATCTTGTGTCAGTGTTGGCAGTTGTGGATGTTGATAGGAACGAGGGATCAGGGTGAGAACAGGAGTGTTTTGTTGGTTTATAGCCCCTGGTCAGTTAGGAGAATGGTCTGGGACTTTTTGCTGCCCCTTCGAAAGGGGGTGTTGGGGGGGTGTGTGGGTTTTAGAAAAATGAGCAGGAATATGGGCGAAGGTAGAGTATTGGAGTGGCATTGAATGTGGCTTGTGGGTTTATGGGTGTTGTTTACAGTCCTCCTGTACCTGTGGAATTCCAGTGCCCAGTGAGGCTCCTGTTTCACATGTGACATGCTATTACAGTGAAGTTATGATTATGTAATGTAATTATGATTATGCGAGCGTGGTTCTGATTATATAATGTAAACAGCTACACTTAAGATGACAATGTGCAAATGAGATTTTTTTCACTTCATGAATGGAAATGTATATATATTTATGTTTTAAAATTTTTATTTATTTTTATGTATCCCCATGTGTACACATACACATTTTTTTTTTTCCCCTTAGGGAAACCAAAAAAGGAGTTGGTAGCAGTTTTGTTAAACATTCTCCTCCCCCCAGCAGATTTCCAGTGCACATACACTTTCATTATCTAAATTTAGATATCTCTATGGTCGCTCACCAAGGGCGAGTGTGGAGTGTGGCTTTGGTTTGCCCTCTCTTGTCGTTGTGATAACTAGATGCTCCATTTCCCATCTCTGTCTTAAACAGTGTGTCTAGTTTGGTCTTGGAATGATACTGCAGTTGTCCTTCCAAATTATCTTCTTTTGTGTGGATGTAGTTGCAGAGTTCTGTTCAGGATAATACATTTTAGAATTTGAACCAGAGGAGACTTTCCACCTTTGACTAGCGTGGGGCAAAAACACCTCTGTGTTAATTGCTCTAAACTCCAAGAAAGTGGCAGCAAGTGGTTGAGCTAAGGAGACTGCTTGCTTTTAAGAAGAGGAAAGAAGTTGTGTAGATCCGAATTTAGCTCCAGCTTGGTAGAAGATACCAGTCAGCCTCCTACCATCTCTTTCCCTTCCATTGGAGCACCAGCTGCCACATCTGGCTTCACTTTTATTTTCCAAATGAGTTTATTAGTTTTGCCATTTTGGATATGGCTGGGTTGACCCCGGAAAGACTGGTCTGGGAAACACTCCTGACATTTCAAATAGAAGCAAAACTAGACATAAGTTGATTTGAGACAGAGTTTGGGGCCATCCCCGTGAGCCCTTCCAGCATCAGCCAAAGCATCGGACTCTCATTCCCCTCCCTGCCAAGGGGGAGGGGTAAAGCGGTACAGTGTGGAGGTCCCCAGATTTTCTTTGGCTGTACTCTGGGTCAGTCGGGCTCTGATATGGAAATCTGCTCTGTCTCTCCTTTCTCGCCTTTAGGCTGGCGGCTCTCAGGTCATCTTTACTAACCCTCTGGAGATAGTAAAGATTCGCCTACAGGTAGCTGGAGAGATCACCACAGGACCCAGGGTCAGTGCCCTGAATGTGCTCCGGGACCTGGGACTCTTTGGTCTGTATAAGGTGGGTAGATTCACTTGGGTTATCTCAATAGAGAGGTTGTAGTGTACTCCATAGAAATGTGAAAAAATGTCAAAACCAGACTTCTTCCCCATAAATGGAAAAGCAATCTTGTCCAGCAGGGTAGTTCCTCTAGTAGAAAATCAAAACAAAAAGAAAAAATCAGGACACTTCTATTAGAGGCAGTGGGATGCACAACCATGCGGTCCTGTTGGCATCTTCAGGCTTTTATGAAGCTGCCAGCAGGGAGGCCGGCACCACAGACCCGCTGGCTTCAGGCTCACAGCCTTTTATTTACTGGTAGATATGGGAAAAGTTTCTTTAGTGTTCTTTTGGGGCTGATTTAGGACTGACTTCAAAATAGTCTTATGTTTATTTTGAGTCTGAGCTATCTCTATTGTTATCTTCCCAGTAGGAGCTTGTCTTTGTCTTAATAATTTGACCACAGTGAAACAGTAGTAGAGTTTGGTAGGATTCAGGTCTTTAAGAAGTTAAGTGGTGGGATTTGTCAATAATGAATTGCATTTTAAAAAAGCAAAACAAAAGCAAACCAGAATGTACTGTACTTTAGCAAAATGCCAGTCAACAGATTCCTTCCCTGCAGGTATGCTTACTCCCATCATTACAGATCAGATGTAATGGAGCAGAAGCTATTATTTTTCTTAAACAAGGAAGAGTATTTCTTTCTCTTCTTTTGCCTGGTGTAAGGGGAGGGATACGAAAATTTAGCTTTTAGAGACAACTGTGTTTCCACAGCGTCTGATTTATTTATAGACCCATCACTGTAGAAATGTGTAAATTGGCTTCTGTAGCTACAAATTGGAAATTAGAAATTCTCTCGATTAGAATCACACAGCTACAAACTACAAACTGGTCTCTTAGGAGACCAGTAAACCAATGATGCCTGTCCTGAGAGTTTTGTACATACTCTCCTTTCTACCCCCAGCTGCCATCCTTTTTAGAATTCCCTTTGAAAATTGACTTTATTAAAATTATTTCTCTCTGTAGCATCTCTCAGAGAGTCCCAGGAATTTTTTTTTTTTTCTTTAATGTTTGAGTTTGTCTTTTTAAAAACAGAGCCATCCGGAAAACAAGTACCAAAGATGGAGTGTTTCCTGAGCAGTAGGCTGGTGTGGGCTGAGGAAGGGGCAGTGTCAGTCACCAAGACAAGCTGTCTGACTGGATTTCTACTCTCAGGGAAACTTCCTCTTAAAATATTCTGTCTGGGTTTCACTGTCCTCTGCCATTTAGGACACAGGAAGTGAGGAGGGAAGTTTGGTGGTTTCTTTTTCCCCTTCCCTAGAATGTGTTAAGTCGTTCAGTTGTGTCTGACTCCCTGGGACCCCATGGACTGTAGCTCACCAGGCTCCTCTGTCCGTGGGGTTCTTCAGGCAAGATTACTGGAGTGGGTAACCTTTACCTTCTCCAGGGCATCTTCCCAGCCCAGGGATCAAACCCAAGGTTCCTGCACTGGGGGCGGATTCTTTACCATCTGAGCCGCTGGGGAAGCCTCGCTTCCTTTCCCATGGCCCCTACCCATAGCTTCTTACCTGGTACTTCAGGGGCTCGAAGCTGAGGTGGATTGAGTTGGTAATTTGTTCGTTTGAGGAGCTGCCTTTGTTGGTTGGTTTCTAAGTCTGTTCCCAGCCACACCCCATCCCCTGGCACTCACCAAGGTGAACCAAAACCAGCAGCCTAGAGGTCTGAACATTGAATTTTTATTAACCTTAAAATCTGAATCCATACTGGAAATGCCAGAAAATTGTTAGTTGTCAGAAAGCCCTCGTTAACTGACTCTAGGACTCCCACATCCACCAGACTGTCTCAAGCTTTGAGCCACATCTCGATTTCCCTGCGCCTGACTTGTTACCCTGTTTCTCTTCCACGGCAGGCTCACTGCTGTCTGAGGGACAGCTCAGGCTTGTCACCCCATCGTGGTCGTTCACACCTTGTTTATACAACTGTTTTGCACTATTTCCTCACTCTGTGACAGGGTGCCAAAGCGTGTTTCCTCCGAGACATTCCCTTCTCTGCAATTTATTTTCCTGTTTATGCTCACTGCAAACTACTTCTGGCTGATGAAAACGGACACGTGGGAGGTATAAATCTCCTTGCAGCTGGAGCCATGGCAGGTAACTTTTTTTTTTTTTAAGCCAAAAGAGTCCTTACCTCCCCCACCCCCATCTCAAGTACAGAATCTCTGTGCTCCTCTTCTTTATTTCTGGAAAGGTTATTGTTTATATCTGACTTAGTTTAAGTACGATCGCTTTTTCTCCTTTGTGGGGTATGCTATAATTCTGATGAGCGTTAATTACATTTGCATAATGTGGGTAAACAGCTTAATGCAGCTTAGGAACTCACAGCCAAATTAACTCTGCCCATCTCAATTGGGCTTTCATCAGTACTGTGCTTCTTAGCCGCCTCTGCCCCTGAAACCTTGGGTGCAGTCAAGCTGAGCATGAAGGTAGAAAAGTTCTTCATCACATCGGTTGCTCTGTTGCACCTCATCCTGATGCACAGGTCTAGCATCCCCTCACTTTCTTATTCTGTATAGTGGAATCAACATGATTTGGCTCCAACCTGAGTTTGAAACTGTCCATATTCCTTCTGCCATCATCCTCATCAGACCAAACAAAGCCATACTTCCTCAGCAGCACCACCCCATGGGGGCATCTCTTCTCGGCTCCTAACATGCTCTGTCTTTTATTAATGGTTGTTTACATAAATTCCGCCCTCTCTCCTGTGCCCGGAGCCCCTTGAAGGCAGGGGTTTTACATGTAGGAAGGCGCTGGGAAGCTTGCTCTCAATCCCATGCTCCAGCCTTTGTCTTGTGTCGAGAGGGAGCTGATTCCAGATAGAAGGGCAGGACCAGGTTGTCCTTCACTGCAGCAATCCTCAGACGTGGCAGAAGGAAAGGGCGGTGTTTGCTTGCCATCGCCGCTGCTTAGGGAGAGACGGGCGAGGTGAATGAGCGCAAGCCCAGTGCTGCTCAGGTGGCTCCTGCACGGCGTGCCTCCTCCTCTGCTTTGCGGACTCAGCAAAGCAGGACAGCCTGGGCACCCCTGGGAGTGTGTTCTGTAGCAGGAACTCTGCTTCCAGGGGTGCTGGGTGGACCTGTTATTCTCATCCATGGTGACAGGGAATGACTCGTGACGGGTAAGAAACTCTCCGAGGGAGCCTCGAGCCCTTGTTTGGGGCCGTCACTTGCAGTTGTAATTCAAAAGCCAGTAAAGCTACCCGCTCAGTCTTGGCACTGAGTGTTCATCCAGCTCCTTTCAGGTATACACCGAAGCCTCCCCAGCTGAAGTGAGGGCCAGCACGTCTTTCCTCATGTTTGCTCTCTGCTACCCAGACAGCAGCAAAGAACACTTTAATCATGGACAGGCATTTTGCCAGTGGCTGATGGAACCAAGTAAACATCTTCATGGAGCTGTCAGCACCAGCTTCTTGCCCACAGACATTTGATGTCAGTTTTCAGAATTAGAAATGAATTTTTCTAATTTTTATCTGTAAAGCTTTGCTGGCAGGCACTAAGAACATTCAGGATTCAGAACATTCCAAAGGCAGCAATTTACCTAGTTTCATGTGAATAAGGTGTAGGGCTTGGCGGGAGGATATTTGCATCGTCTCTAATAGAGCACTCCCTGCCGCCCGCCCCAACTACCTACCCTGAGTGGCCAGCTCCATCTGCCTAGTGATGATTCAGTGAAATTCAGGCCAAATTGAATTTCTTCCCCCTGAGGAAGATCATCTTGCTCCTTTGTTCCCTGTTTTGTTTTATAAGTGAAAGGTGTGGTTGTGAAATCCTTCTTGAGTGTCCTGCCGCTGATGAGTCTCAGCGTGGCCCCAGGGAGCTGGGGCACAGGGAATGGCTGACAAGGCCTTTGATGATCAGTCCCCCCCCACCCCCCCGCCGTTCCCTAACTGGTTGCCTGGCCTCCTCTGCTCCAGTTGTAATGACTTCTGTCGTGTAAGCATGTCTGAAAGGAGTCACAGTCAACTCTCAAGTTAGCCCCTCAAAGGGTGAGTGGATATGAGTATTCATATTCACCTCATACAGTAAGGTGACAGGAATCAGCAAAAAAAAAAACACACTACAGTTTGCTATCAGATATATTTAGCAGCTCATTAAATTGACATTAGCCTCATTCTTTATTATACATGAAAATACTGTCTTATTTAAGAAAAGGAAAGAGGTAATAAAATAATTGAAACCCAAAGGGGAACACTGGGAGTTGTCCTAGTAATATTGCTTCATTTATTCTTCTCACTGTTCTTTGGGATCATGCAACATAGAGTGATTTTCCTAATTCAGAACGAATACAAGAGTTTTGCCCTGACGCCACTGAAGCGGCTAGTGGGATTATATATCCTTTTTCCATTAGTGCCCAAGATATCTGTGTAAGAAGCACTGAGTTAAAGCAGTTAAAGTTGCTGACTGTACTGCTGGTTGTCAGCAGTCTGTCTGTCCTTCGGAAGGCATTTGGGATGAGTTAAGTGTGCCTTTCTCCGGGAAGGTGTGCCTGCTGCTTCCCTGGTGACCCCTGCTGATGTCATCAAGACGAGACTGCAGGTGGCTGCCCGCGCTGGCCAGACGACATACAGTGGTGTCATCGACTGTTTCAGGAAGATACTCCGGGAAGAAGGGCCCTCAGCGTTTTGGAAAGGAACTGCAGGTAGGGGCCGGAGCCGTGCGGAAAGGCTGGCTGGCCTTGGGGTCCTGCTCCCATTACCCACCTGCGGGCTTTGCTGTAGCCACCCTGCTGTTAACTGTCCCCCTCCCCCTCTCTCCCTCTTTTAGCTCGAGTGTTTCGATCCTCTCCCCAGTTTGGTGTTACTTTGGTCACCTATGAACTTCTCCAGCGGTGGTTTTACATTGATTTTGGAGGCCTGTAAGTGCAACTTTTCAAACTCCCTTATAAAGAGAGCACCAAAACCCCAGACAGGTGTTTGTTCAGCCTATAATGGCATTTTGGGGATAGCAACTGACAGGACAGAGGACCCTGCAGGAGCAACACGTTTAAAGCAAACCATGGGCCTAAGACTCTTCACTGTTAGAGGAATAAGACTTGGACAGCATGACCCCATACGCAGCGTTAAGCAACTGCGTGGGGGAAGTTTAGAGAGGAAGCAAATCAAAGTATAACATGAATACTTGTCTTTTTAGTGTAGGCAGATACTGAGCTTCACAGATTTAGGTCCTTATTTGGCCTTTTTACCGGAAGTAATATAAATTTGTGTTAGTTACACTTTTGTAAACTTTTGAAAACTCAGTCAAGCCCTTTCACACCCTCATGATTTCATTATTCACCATGATTTATTATTAGAAAGGTTTAGAAGTTCTTAGAACTAATTATCTTAAAAAAAAAAAAAGTTCAAAGAAAGGTTATGCCCATGGACATAATCACTGGTGAGATTTAGGCCAAAAATTGGGCCTTTTGACGGTTAGGACTCAAAGCTTTCACCGTGAACAGGAGGAATCACTTGAATTTGCTGGGAGGGGAAGGTTGTGCCCAAAGCAAGCAATTACCAGCTTTTGAGCAGAAGATCAAATTCTATATCTGAGTCTTTACTCCATAAACCTATGAATTCTTTTCCTGCTCAGAAGCCAGGTAGGGAGTTTAGCTGTTGAACCAAGAAGTTGAGGGACTTATACAAAGAAAGTAAGGACAGTCTCAAAGTTTCAGGCTTTTCAATACTTTTGCATTCTGGAAAAAGTCAGAATTATATTTACTTCTCTTTAAATAATTTTAGTAATAACCTTCATGACCTTATTACTTTAAAAGTTAGCTTTTAAAATTATGTCAAAAGAAAATGCAAATTTTCTGCAGTTATTTTATGCTTAGTTTAAAAAATTGGGAAAATAGAAAAATCATTCGTAATCCTTCCCAGAGTGGTAATATATGAGTGTCTTTCTTTCCGGTCTCTCTTTCTGTGGATCTATTTCTGTGTATGAAATGGAGGCCATTTCTCTTTAAATCAGATATGTGAATGTGTTGCTTTCATTGCAGCTATAAAGCATGACTAGTGCAGCATAATTGACAAGGAAATCATTGACAAGGAAATCTTCTGGGTGACACATGGGTCAGGCTGAAAGTGCTCAGTGGTGTGCCATCTTCATTTTTGCTTGTTGTTTGGAGTATAGTTGCCCCACAGTGCCGTGTGTCTGCTGCTCATCAGTGTTGAACACACTGACCACTGATGTTTCCTATCCACAGCAAACCCTCTGGCTCAGAACCAACACCTAAGTCACGCATCGCAGACCTTCCTCCTGCCAATCCTGATCACATCGGCGGATACAGACTCGCCACGGCCACTTTTGCTGGCATTGAGAACAAGTTTGGCCTTTATCTCCCCAAATTTAAACCTCCTAGTGTTGCTGTGGTTCAGCCAAAGGTGGTGGTGGCAGCTCAGTGATAAGACATCCATTCAGTGTGGTGAAATGGCGCCCTAGAAAGAGAAGCCTAGGAGAGGAGCCTTGTAATGTATCCAGTCAGCTGCATGGTGCTGACTGAGCTGAAGAATCAAATTATTCTTTCTATATGACATATACATATATTTGTTTATAAACTAATCATTTGCCCAGGAAAAAAAAATTACAATGCAGTTTGAAGCTTTAGTTTTATGTGTTGAAATGTTTTCTAGGCCTTGGCATGAGTTAGTGTTCTAGACTGCCTTGCACAGCTTGCACTTACAGCGACTGTACATATTGTACATCTTTGTACAGAGACATCCTGGCACCTCATCCCAACAAATCTCATTCATAGAATGTAATGCAGTTCTGAGTGGCTTGAAATGTACAGAATGTTTTGAAAGTGTTTTATTAAGAATCACACGAAAATAAATGTATTAAAATTAAATTCATTCTTTAATTGGTGACTTATGGAAATAATGCATCAATTTTGGATGTAATTAATTCAGCGCTTGTTTTCCATTCTGGAGTAGAAAGGCATTTGCTGATAAGAGGCATAACAAGACCAAGTGCTGACACCATTGAATAAGAGACCCTTTGGAACAGATACATGCCAGCGGATGCCGGAGGACCAGGCTAACGAATTGCGTGTGCTCGTGTGTTTCCATTTGTGTTTCATGTGTGTATAGATTCTCCTCTGTTCATCAACCAAAAGGCATTTCCTAGGCAGCACCTCTCCTGTCAGTGTGCATATAGCAGGGATGTCTCCAGCATTACCGGCTTAGTTTTTGCCTTCCTCTGACACAGCAAGGCAAGGGCCTAGCTTTCAAAAGAGTAAAGACTACTTTGGCAGTTTTCATTCGTATGGATATGATTCCGATCAAAAATAAAATGCACACCAAAATGGATGCATGGAGTTGGATTTTCCTTCGTAAATGTACTGATAGTGCCAGTGACTAGTGCTCAGGCTTCCCTCGTTCCCACTTTTACAGGAAATCATTTGACTTGGAAAGAGCTGTGGTGGAGTAAGTGGAGGAGAAGATTCAGTGGGCTCTAGCTTCTTCCTTATGAACCTAAATACAAGCTGCTTATTCTAAAAGTCACTCATCAGGGGTGTGATTGCTAATTTAGATCTAAACATACATCTTGACAGCCACATCTACGCTTTGCTCTTTGTGATTTGATGTGTAGCATCAGAATTTATTTACTTTAGCAAAGTGCTTTGGGAAAACATTATTGTTGTTGCCAATGAGCTGGGATAGGAGAATGTATGCAAATATTTTCAAAGGGTGAGCCTGGAGATGAACCAAGTCACTTAATATCCGACACATGGTTCATCAGTTGATGGCTGACAGCCCTGTAACACGTGATAGGCTCTCCTGAGGCCTTCAGGAACAAAAGAATTAGCTTTGAAAGCAAGTTATTTCCAAATGTATTCAGTTGTTCTCATTGGAATGGAATAAATAGCAACACAGTTGTTTTGCTATTACCACCTGTTAAAAATGAACAAGTAGTCTGTGGATATGTTCTTACAAAAATTCAGAAATATGTAAAATGTAGAAGTACCCTCTTTACCCTACTTCTCCCTTCCCCTCCCTGCCCCAAAGGTAATCACTGCTCACAACCTAGAGTATAAAATTTTAGTCTGTTTTCATACATGTATGTATATAAATTCATATACATTTTTATATTTTTAAAATAGAATTATGCTGTGTATATGTTCTGTGACTTTTGTTCACTTGTTCATTTTTGAGATCTTTGCATGTCAGTTCATAAAGATTTATCTTAATTTTTAATAGCTGCATAGTGTTCCAGTATATAGGTTATGATACTTTTCATAAATATTCCCTTACTGACACTTACTCATTTTTTTAACTATTGCAAACAAAGCTGTAGTGAACAGTAAACACCTTTCTATACATGTTTTGTACATGTGCTAGTATTTCCTTAGGATGGATATTTAAAATTGATACTTCGTGAGATATATGGGCTTTACATTTTTATATATATTGTCACATTGCTTCAAAAAGGCGTTACGCATTTACTTTCCTGACAGCATAAGGAGAACTCTTATTTCTTTGCTGCTTCAGCAAAAATGGATATTGTCAGTCTTACATTTTAGGCAAATCGTGATAGGTAATCAATGCTGTTTTAGTTTTCATTTTACTAATTACTAGTGAGGTCAAATGTCTTTTTGCATTTAGTGACCATTTGTGTATCTTGTTATTATTGTAGAGTATACAGAAAGTCTATGAAAACATCTTTATGTGTATGTATACACAGATATATACACACAGATATTTTTTTAAGGAGATGGTCATAAACACTTATGTAACTACCCAGGTCAAGAAAGAATATTTCGGACACCTCAGAAGTTCCCTCAGAGGATCCTTCCATCACAACTCCCGTTGTCCTCTTTAGCACCATCCTGGCTCTTCATTTCTTCGCATTTCTTTATAGTTTTACCACCCACATATACATTCTTAAACACACTTTTTAGTTCCTATTTTTGAAATTTTTGTGAATCAAATTATACTGTATACTTTCAAGGCTTGTTCCCTTTTCTAAACATTATAAGATTCATCCCTGTAATTTGCTGTATAAGCTGTAGTTTGCTTATTCCATTGTTTGAATATAATAATTTATTTTGCTGTTTTGCTCTGAACTTCTGCATCTGGGTTGTTTCTAATTTGGGGATATTACAAATGGTGCTGCTCTGGATATTTTATATGTGTGTGTTGGAGGGTTTTTTTTTGTTTATTTTTTTTCAAATTTGGAGTATGCATTTTGAAAGGTTTCCCAGCTGGCTCAGTGGTAAACAATCAGCCTGCCAGGTGGGAGACCTGGGTTGGATCTCTGGGTCAGAAAGATCCCCTGGAGAAGGAAATGGCAACCCACTATAGTATTCTTGCCTGGGAAATCCCATGGACAGAGGAGCTTGGTGGGATATAGTCCATGGGGTTGCACAAAGTCAGATATGACGTAGTGACTGAAAAGCAACTTCTGCATGCACTTTTAAAAGGAAATATACCTAAGAGCAGAACCCCAGGGGCACAGGGTTTATTACAGTCAACTTAGCTAGATCATGCCAAACTATTTCCCAGAGATGTTCGTACATGATTTTCATTCCATCAAGAATGTAGCGACACTTTAATATTTACTAATCTGTTGAGTGTATAATGTTATCTTGTGGTTTTAATTAGCATTTTCCTTACATCAGATGAGGCTGAACACCTTTCATCTGATCATATATATTACCACATTGTTCTTCAGAAAAGACTTTACTAATTTACTTTCTGACTGATAGCATGGGAAAATGCCTCTTAAGTTTATTGACTATTTGGAGTCCATCTTTGGTGAGTGAAATATGTGTTCAAGTTTTTTGTCCGTTTTTCATAAGCATTTACAGGGGGTTCTTTATATATTCTGGATACTACTCCTTTATGAGTGGTATTGCAGAATCTTTTCTCAATTTGTGGCTTGTCTTTTTATACTATTTTGAGTAACATTTTCATATGTTCATATATTAATTTTTGCTTATGGGTAGCATGTTTTATGTTTCACTTAAAAACTTATTCTCTCTCCAGGTTATGAATCTGCCTGATACTTTCTTAAATGGTTTATAGTTTCGCCTCTCTCATTGAGGTTTCATCCTACTTGAAACTGTCTTTGACATGTGGTAAATTTTTTTTTTTTTTTTTTTTTGTATCTTTATGGGGCTAATCTGTTGTCCTAGTACCATTTGTTGAAAAAATTTTCCTTTCTCCTACTGCTTTAAAGTGCCTTTTCAGTTCTATATTAAGGGTTGATACAGGCAAAGATTTATTTCTGGACTTAGAATTTAGTTTTATTGCTTTCTCCTGTGTTGCATGCACTCTCTTCAGTACTCTTTTTAAAGGTTTAATGGATGGCATAGCAAGTCCTTTCACCTTGCTGTGGCTCTTGGTTTGTTGTTCTTCCATGTCCATTTTAGAAGCAGCTTGTCAATTTCCCCCCCAGAACTTAAAAAAAAAAAAAAAAACAGGGTGGGCCTGATTTGATCATGAGTCTGTGGGCCATTTGGAGAGAATTAGACTCATTGGAAAAGACTCTGATGCTGGGAGGGATTGGGGGCAGGAGGAGAAGGGGACGACAGAGGATGAGATGGCTGGATGGCATCACCGACTCGATGGACATGAGTCTGAGTGAACTCCGGGGGTTAGTGATGGACAGGGAGGCCTGGCGTGCTGCGATTCATGGGGTCGCAAAGATTCAGAGACGACTGAGCAACTGAACTGAACTGAACTGAGTGTCATTATTTGGCCTTCTAATTCATGAACGTGTTATATGTCTTATTTTAAGTCCTTTTAATGTCTTAATAAAATTTTATAATCACCAAAGAGATCCTGAACATTGTATGTATAAATATATATGTTCAATCCTATGTAAGTCATATATTTAGATGCTATATATTTATATACATGTATATAGGCATATACACACATATATACATTTCTTAATGTCATTCCAAGTATGCTTGAATGAGGTTTCCCCACTTTTTATTTTTAAAAAAATTTTAAACCTACAGAAAAGTTTGAAGAGGCAAAATGAACTTTTTAAAATGCCTTTCAACCAGGTTCCCTTCCCTATTTGCTTTATCTTTACAAATACACATTTACTTTTGCTGAACCATTTTAAAGTATGTTGCAGACATGGTACTTCATCCCTAAATATCATCCCTAAATAGTTCAGCATCTGTATACTATGAAAGAAGACATACTGCCACTGAACAATACCATTATCATGCATATAGATTGACCAGTAATTTCATATATCATCTAATATTCAGTCAAAACTCAGACTTCCCCAACAACTCCAGAAATGTCTTTTGTTTTTGCAGTGCAGAACCTGATCAAGATTTATGCATTATTCTAGGCTGCTGTGTACCTTTAGTCTTTAATTCTGCAGTAGTCCCCTGTTTGTTTGTCCTTAACACTGTAAATTGTCTCTTATAGAATGTCCCACATTTTATACCTGATTCTTTCCTCATGGACTTGTTCCAGTGTGTAAACAGGAAATTAGTTTAGTGGTGAAATTTTCTTTTAATAGCTCTCCTAAGGTATTCTTAACAGAGCTGTGTAACCATCACCACAATCCAGTTTTAATGTGTTTCCATCACCTCCCTCAGGGAAAACGGCATATCTACTTTGCACATTCTCAGCAACAATTTATTACTGTCTGTCTTATAATTATTTGATGGGTGTGAAGTGATACTACATTTTGGTTTTCATTTGCATTTCCCCAAGGACTGAGGATGTTGGGCATCTTCTCATGTGCTTGTAGATATTTAAGTCTTTAGTCTATTTTTAAGATGGGGTTTGCCTTTCTATTATTGAGTTGTAAGAGTTCTTTATACATATTTATAGGATATGAGTCCTATATAAGACTTGCAATTGTTTTCTCCCAGTCTGTTTTCTTAATGGTCTTTTGAAACACATGAGTTTTACATTTTAGGTCCAATTTCTTAATTTAAAAATTTTATGGATCGTGTTTTTGGTACCATCTAAAAACTGCCCAAATCAAGACCATCAAGACTTTCTCTGGTGTTTTGTGTTTTGAGTTTATCTTTTGTCGTTCAGTCGCCAGCTCTGCAGCTCCATGGACTGCAGCGTTCCAGGCCTCCCTGTCTCTCCCTATCTCCGGGAGTTTGTCCAAGTTCATGTCCACTGAATCAGTGATGCCATCCAACCGTCTTGTCCTCTTGTCGCCTTCTTCTTACGCCTTCAATCTTCCCAGCATCAGGGTCTTTACCTGCGAGTCGGCTGTTTGCATCAGGTGGCCAAAGTATTGGAGCTTCAGCTTCAGCATCAGTCCTTCCAATGAGTATTTAGTTCTTACATTTAGACCTGTGAGATATTTTGAGCTAATTTTTATGTATGGTGTGAAGGGTCTAAATTTATCTTTTTGCATTTGGCTATCTAATTTTCTCAGCAGCATTTGTTGGAGAGACTCTCCTTCCCCCAATGAATAGCTGTGGGTGCTTTTGTCAAAAATGAATTGAATGTGCATATAAGGGTTCATTTCCAGATTCTCTGGTATCTTTTTGCCTTCCTCCTAGTGGAAAGCTGTTCCTCTTCCATCTTGATGAGGAAGCTTCATGTTTCTCACCATTTAGTATGATGTTAGTGTTCGTTTTTTGTAGATTTTTTTTCTATCACAGTGAGGAAATCCCCCTCTCTTCCTAGTTTACTGAAAGTTTTTATCATGAATGTTTGATTTTTTTAATGCTTTTTCTTTATCAATGTGATCATGTGATTTTTCTTTTTTAGCTTATGGATGTGGATTACATTGATTTTCAAATGTAATGTGGAACCAGTATTGCCTTGGATAAATCCCAGTCTGTTGTGTTACATAATTCTTTTTCTACATTGTTAACTTTGATTTCCTAACCTTTTATTGAGGATTTTTGCATCTGTACTTAAGAGAGAGACTGGTCTATAGTTTTCCTGTAGTGCTTTGTCTGGCCTAGTAGTAGGTTATGCTGTCCGCATAGAATGAGTTAGGAAATATTCCTTCTTCTTGGATCCTCTGAAAGAGATTGTAGAGAATTAGTCAAACTTCTTCCTTAAATGTTTGGTGGAATTCGCCAGTGAACCCTTCTGGGTGTGCTGCTTTCTTTTTTTGAGGGTTAATTATTATTGATTCAATTTCTTTGATATAATCCTATTCAGATGATCTGTTTCTTCTTTTGTGAGTTTTGGCAAATTGTGTCTTTCAGAAATGAGTCTGTTTCATCTAGGTGTTACCATTAAGTATATGGGCAGAATTTTTCACAGTTTTGCTTATTGTCCTTTTAATGTCCTTGAAATCTGTACTGATATTCCTTCTTTCTTCTCTGTTATTAGTAATTAATAATTAGTCTCTATCTTTCATAGCCTGGCTAGAAATTTGTCAATTTTATTGACATTTTTAAAGAAACATTTAAAAGTTTAAAAAAATTTTTTTCTATTAATGTACTACTTATAATTTAATTAATTCTGCTCTAGCTTTTATAATTTCTTTTCTGATAGTTCAGTTCAGTCACTCAGTCATGTCCGACTCTTTGTGACCCCATGAACTGCAGCACGCCAGGCCTCCCTGTCCATCACCAACTCCTGGAGTTCACTCAGACTCACGTCCATCGAGTCAGTGATGCCATCCAGCCATCTCATCCTCTGTCGTCCCCTTCTCCTCCTGCCCTCAACCTTTCCCAGCATCAGGGTCTTTTCAAATGAGTCATCTCTTTGCATCAGGTAGCCAAAGTATTGGAGTTTCAGCTTCAACATCAGTCTTTCCAAAGAACACCCAGGACTGATCTTTAGGATGGACTGGTTGGATCTCCTTGCAGTCCAAGGGACCCTCAAAAGTCTTCTCCAACACCCCAGTTCAAAAGTGTCAATTGTTTGGTGCTCAGCTTTCTTTATAGTCCAACCGCCACATCCTTATATGACCACTGGAAAAAACAGTCTTGACTAGACGGACCTTTGTTGGCAAAGTAATGTGTCTGCTTTTCAATATGCTGTCTAGGTTGGTCATAACTTTCCTTCTGAGGAGTAAGCGTCTTTTAATTTCATGGCTGCAATCACCATCCGTAGTGATTCTGGAGCCCAGAAATATAAAGTCAGCCACTGTTTCTACATCTATTTGCCATGAAGTGATGGGACCGGATGCCATGATCTTCGTTTTCTGAATATTGAGCTTTAAGCCAACTTTTTCACTCTCCTCTTTGACTTTCATCAAGAGGCTCTTTAGTTCTTCTTCACTTTCTGCCGTAAGGGTGGTGTCATCTTCATATCTGAGGTTATTGATATTTCTCCCGGCAGTCTTGATTCCAGCTTGTGCTTCCTCCAGCCCAGCGTTTCTCATGATGTACTCTGCATATAAGTTAAATAAGCTGGGTGACAGTATACAGCCTTGACGTACTCCTTTTCCTATTTGGAACCAGTCTGTTGTTCCAGGTCCAGTTCTAACTGTTGCTTCCTGACCTGCATACAGGTTTCTCAAGAGGCAGGTCAGGTGGTTTGGTAGTCACATCTCTTTCAGAATTTTGCACATTTTATTGTAATCCATGCAGTCAAAGGCTGATGCTTGCTTCAGATTTAATTTGCTCTTTTTCTAGTTTTCTAAGATAGAAACTTAAATGATTATTTTTAGATCTTTTTCCTTTCTGATATGTTCACTCAATGCTATAAATTGCCCTCTGAACACTGCTTTGTTGCATCCCACAAATTTTGATAAGTTAATTCAAAATATTTAAAAATTTTCTCTTTATACTTCCTCTTTGGCCCTTATGTTACTTCAACTATGTTGATTCCACATATGGGTTTTTCCAGTTGCCTTTCTGTTACTTATTTCTAGTTTAATTACATCATGGTCTTAGAGGAGGCGTTGTTCAGTCACCCAGTCGTGGTCGCACTCTTTGCAGCCCTATGGCTGCAGCACACCTGGCCCCTCTGGCCTCCAGTGTCTCCTGGAGTTTGCTCAAATTCACGTCTGTTGAGTCAGTGTTGCTATCTAACCATCTGCCGCCCCCTTCTCCTTTTGCCTTCAGTCTTTCCCAGCATCAGGGTCTTTTCCAGTGAGTCAGCTTTCATATCAGGTGGCCAGGGTGTTGGAGCTCTTCAGCTTTAGTCCTTCCAATGAATATTCAGGGTTCATCTCCTTTAGGATTGACTGGTTTGATCTCCTTGCTGTCCAAGGGACTCTCAGGAGTCTTCTCCAGCACCACTACATGATTTCTGTTGGTTAAAATTTATTTATATATCATAGCCCAGAATGTGGTCTACCTTGGTGAATGCTCAGTGTGAGCTTGAGAACAATGTGTGTTCTGTTGCTGTTGGATGAAGGAGTCTATGGGCTTCCCTGCTGACGCAGTGGTAAAGAATTTGCCCGCTAATGCAGGAGACACGGGAGACATGGATGGGTTCGATCCCTGGATCGGGAAGATCTCCTGGACTAGGAAATGGCAACCTGCTCCAGTATCCTTGCTTGGAAAATTCCATGGACAGACGAACCTGGTACACTACCATCCATGGGGTCACAAAGTGTCGGACACAACTGAGTGATCAAGCATGTTGAATTTTGTCAAAAGCTTTTTATATACATGTGTTGAGACGATCGTATCTATGCATCTGTTAGAGATGATCTTATCTACTTATGCATCTGTTGAGACGATTGTTCTTGTTGTGATGAATCATACTGGTTGATTTGCAGATTCTGAACTGTCCCTGTGTCTCTGGGATAAATCCCACTTGATCGTGGGGTCGGATCCTTTTGATGTATTGTTGGATTCAGTTTGCTATTTTGTTGCAGATTTTTGCATCTATGTACATAAGTACATAGATGTATGTACTAAGTACATATTGGCCTGTAATTTTCCTTTGTGTGTGTGTGTGTGTGTGTGTAGTATTTTTGTCTGGTTTTGGTATTAGGGGGATGCTGGACTCAGAATGAGTTCATAAGTGTTCTTCCTCAGCAGTTTCTTGAGCATAGTTTGAGAAGGATAGATGTTAACTCTTCTCTAAATGTTGGGTATTATTCACCTGTGGGTGTTTGGTATTATTTACCTGTGAAGCAAATCTGGTCCTTGACTTTTAAAAAATATTAGTTATTTGGCTGCACCAAGTCTTAGTTGCGACATGAGGGATCTTTAGTTGTGGCATGTGGAATATAGTTCCCCGACCAGAAATCAAACCAGGGTCCCCCGCACTGTGAACGCAGTCTCAGCCGCTAGACCACCAGGGAAGCCCCTGGTCCTCAACTTCTATTTGTTGGGGTTTTTTTGTTGTTGTTGTTGTTGTTTAATTACTGATTCAAATTCATTACTAGTAATTGGTCTCTTCATATTTTCTTCTTGCTTCAGTCTTGGGAAATTGTACATTTCTAGGTTGTCCATTTTTTTTGGCTTTTAATTGTTCATAGTAATTTCTTTTGTATTATATGGTGTTGATTCTAACATCTTTTTTTATATCTTATTTTTTTGGTTTTGCCCCTGTCTGTTTTTCTTGAGGGGTCTGGCTAAAGGTTTATCAGTTTTATCTTTGCAAAGAAACCAGCTCTACTTTCATTAATCTTTATTTTTTTAATGTCTTATTTCTTTAATATCTGCCCTGATCTTTATGATTTCCTTCCACCATTAATTTTGGGTTTTGTTCTTTTTTTAGTTCCTATAAGTGTAAGGTTAGGTTATTTATTTAAGATAAACATATTGCTATAAACTTTCCTCTTAGAACTATATTTTTGTGTCCCTTAAGTTTTGGGTCATTGTGTTTTCATTTGTCTTCAAGTATTTTTTTTAATTTTTTGTTTGATTTCCTTAGTGATCCATTGGTTGGTTAGTTACGTATTGTTTAGCTTCCAGATATTTGTGTTTTGTTCTCATAGTTTTCTAGTCTCATAGCATTGTGGTTGGAAAAGATGCTTAATATGATTTCAATGTTTTTAAGTTTACTGAGGCTTGTTTTATGTCCTAGCATGGAATCAGTCTATCCTGGAGAACGTTCCGTGAGCACCTTAACATGTAGTTTGTTGCTTTGGGATGGAATGTTCCCTCTTCCTACGTATATATAATCTATTAAGTCCATCTAGTCTAATATGTCATTTAAGGCCAGTGTTTCTGTTATTGATTTTCTGTCTGGATTGCCTGTCTGTTGATGTAAGTGGAGTGTTAAATTCCCTACTATTATTCTGTTACTATCAGTTTCTCCCTTTATGTCTGGTAATGTGTAAAGTGAAGTCACTCAGTCGTCTCCGACTCTTTGCGACCCCATGGACTGTAGCCTACCAGGCTCCTCCATCCGTGTCCATGGGATTCTCCAGGCAAGAATACTGGAGTGGGTTGCCATTTCCTTCTCCAGGAGATTTTCCCAACCCAGGGATCACACCTGGGTCTCCTGCATTGCAGGCAGACTCTTTACCCTCTGAGCTTCCAGGGAATGTTTCCTTTATGTATTTAGGTGATTCTATTTTGGTTGCATATATATTTACAGTTTTTATGTATTCTTCTTGGATTGATCCCTTGATCTGGGTCCCCAGGGTAAGCTCCAGTTGCCACCTTCCTCTTCAAGACTCTCCAAGATCAAGAGGTAGGTCTGAACCAGGCTCCTTTCATATGACTGCTTCTGCCCTGTATTCTGATGTGTGTGAGATTATGTGTGTGCCCTTTAGAATGGAGTTTGTATTTCCACAGCATTATGGGTCTCCTGAAGTAAAGCCTCTCTAGCCCTGAAAAAAGAACCAGATGTCTGATAAAGTTCATTAAATAGCTACCCCCACAATTAATGAGCCCGGAGGGAGAAGAGGGATCCCTGCCAAGCGGGTTGATGGTTTCATGCGGCATGGTCGTTAAGCTCGTGATCTAGTGGATGGGATACGCATGTTGATGAGGGCGGATTTGACTTAAATGTGCTATGTACGATGAACAACCATAGGTACTATCTACTGTTAATAGGTAACATGTACTTGCTTATATGCATGGACTCGATCATGTAATGTACTTTATACATATATGTCTATATTACATTAATTCCATGTACTTGCTTATATGCATGGACTCGATCATGTAATGTACTATATACATATTATGTCCGTATTGCATTAATTATATGGTTCTCCTGAAAGTAAAGCCCCCCTAGCCTTCAAAACCAAATGTTCTGGGCTTTTGTCCCCCTGGGCTGGGGGATTTCATGCGGGGCTCAGGTCCTTGCTGAGGGAGAATTTTGTAATTATTCTCCTGTTTCTGGGTTAGCTGCCTGGGAGTCTGTGTCCTAAGTATACCACAACTCTACCCTTCCTGTCTTGTGGTTCCTTCTTTTTAGTTGTAGATCTTTTCTTGTAGGTTCTGGCCTTTTTCACTGATAGCTGTTCTATAAATAGTTGTAATTTTGGTGTGAACCATGAAAGGAGGTGAGCTCAGAGTCTTTCTATTTCAACCTTTTGAAACTCCTTCTCCCTTCACTTTTGAAGGATAATTTCAAAGGCAATAGAATTCTAGGTTGGTGGGTTCTTTTTTCTGTCAACACTTTAAATATTTCATTCATCTCTCCTCTTGCTTTCATGGTTTCTGAGGATAAATTGAATTTTATTTCCTCTGCTTCTTTCAGGATTTTTTTATCTTTGATCTGTAGTTTCGATACTGTGTACCTAAGTGTAGGGTTTTTTTTGTTTGTTTTTGTTTAGCATTTATCTCTAAGCTTACTAGATTTGTGGTTTTGGTGTCTGACATAAATTTGGGGGAAATTCTCATTGTTTCAAATATTTGTTTTGTCCCTTTCCTCTCCTTCCAGTATTTCTGTTACACATATGTTACACCGTCTGCAGTTGTCCTACAATTCTTAGGTATTCTGGGGGTTTTGTTTGTTTACAGTACTTTTTCTCTGTTTTTCGGTTTTAGAGATTTGTAATGAGATACCCTCAAGGTCAGAGATTCTTTTCTCAGCCATGTCCAGCCTACTCATAATCCATCATAGACATTATTCATTTGTTGCAGTGTTTTTATCTCAAGAATTTCTTTTGATTCTTAGAATTCCTGTTTCTGCTAAGTTGCCCACTTGTTCTTCCATGCTGCCTCAATAGAGTCCTTAACATTTCATAGTTTTATCTCAGCCTGATAATTCCAATATCCCTCCACATCTGCCATATGACACATGTGCCATATTACATAATTTTGATATTTGCTGTCTCTTCCACCTGTGTGTCTTTAGTTTCAGTATGCCTGTACTTTTTTCCTGACAAATGAGCATGAGGAACCAAGTAAAAGGAATTAATGTAAATAGGCCTTTGGTGATGTGATGATGTGTGGGGGGGAGATGTGTATATGGCTGTGATTAGAGCTCAGCCTTTCAGTGAGCCTATGCCTCTGAATGGGCTTCCCTGGTAACTCAGATGGTAAAGAATCCGCCTGCAATGCACGAGACCTGGGTCCAATCCCTGGGTTGGGAAGATCCCCTAGTGTTGAAGACTCTTGAGAGTCCCTTGGACACCAAGGAGATCAAACCAGTCAATCCTAAAGGAAATCAGTCCTGAATATTCATTGGAAGTACTGATGCTGAAGCTGAAGCTCCAATACTTTGGCCACCTGACGTGAAGAACTGACTCATTGGAAAAGACCCTGATGCTGGGAGAGATTGAAGGCAGGAGGCGAAGGGGATGCCAGAGGATGAGATGGTTGGATGGCATCCCCGACTCGATGGACATGAGTTTGAGCCAAGCTCCAGGAGTTGGTAATGGACAGGGAAGCCTGGCGTGCTGCAGTACACGGGGTTGCAAACAGTCTGACTGATGCCTCTAGACTGTGAATTAGATGTTTCTCAGTCCCCCAGTCCACCACACTTAGGTGGGACAGGATGGCTAGAGTGGGAGGTGGGTAATTCTGTCCTCCCAGGTCAGTTTGGCTTTGTTTAAATAGTTTCTCTGAGGGTAGACTTTACTAAATAAAGCAAAATGCTCTCATGTATTTCAGAATAGTTCCTTTCCTCTTCCCGGAAACACACTGGAATTACTCATACATTCACTGTGAGAAACTGGTAGACACTGAAGAGGTAAGACATAAGTGTCCCCATCCTGCCCGTTGCATGATCGGGTTCGCCTAGAGTTGTCCACACTGAACTGCTAATGATTTGTCTATTATGGTTTGGGTTCCCTTACTCTGGCATTCGTTTCTAAAGAGTCTACTGCTGCAATATGTTGTGATTTTCTGTATGTGCCTGTCAGTCTAATTCTGGAGACAGTGCTTTGCCCTGTGACCTTACTTCCCTTATAGATCTAGGAGGAATTATTTTTAGTTAGCTTTTTACCTCCTTTTATGATGAACTAGCAGGCAATGGCACCCTACTCCAGTACCCTTGCCTGGAAAATCCCATGAATGGAGGAGCCTGGTAGGCTGCAATCCATGGGATCGCGAAGAGTCAGACACGACTGAGAGACTTCACTTTCACTTTCACGCATTGGAGAAGGAAATGGCAACCCACTCCTGTGTTCTTGCCTGGAGAAATCCCAGGGATGGGGGAGCCTGATGGGCTGCCGTCTATGGGGTCGCACAGAGTTGGACACGACTGAAGCGACTTAGCAGCAGCAGTGTATAAGCTGCTTACGTGCAGGACTGGAAACTGAAAGTCTAGGATTCTTGGTTCAAAGTAAGTTCCTTTCTCATACATTATTGTCAGAGAAGCCCGNGGGGAGCCTGATGGGCTGCCGTCTATGGGGTCGCACAGAGTTGGACACGACTGAAGCGACTTAGCAGCAGCAGTGTATAAGCTGCTTACGTGCAGGACTGGAAACTGAAAGTCTAGGATTCTTGGTTCAAAGTAAGTTCCTTTCTCATACATTATTGTCAGAGAAGCCCGATGACAATAGTATTAACTTGTACATAACCTGTTTTTTGGCAGCTAGCAGCTTTTAGGATTTGTTAATCATGGTTATTTTGAAATTTTGCCTTTAAAAAATTCATCTGGTTCTGTGCTGTGTAGGGATGAACTCTTTTATCCTAAGAGTTTTCAGACCACCCCCTGATGCCTAAATCTACTCTACTCTGTCTCTCTACATACTTTTAGCTCCTGTCTAGTTATATATTGGAATATTTGAACCTGTATCTTTTAGCTTTCCTTGATATTTTCTCCATCTATATTTCTAGTAATGAGAGTCTTGCTTTATGGTTATCCTGCTCACAGCTTTGCTCTTAAGCTGTACCCCTCTGGTATTTAGTCTTCATTTAACGCCTATGATATCTTCTCTGCCCTTGGGATATGGAATCACTTATCTTCTTTCTTCTGTGGATTTTTTTTTTTTTCAAGTTTTTCTTTAGGCCTTTCTTGAAGTATTTTGGTGATTCATAGTTGTAATTTGCTTAGTTGATCATTTAGTTGCTGATTAGAGACTCTCTTTGTGGAAGTTGTTCTGTTTATCACAGCCAGTGATGGGATACGTAGGTTGTGCTTCCAGGCAAAGATATATCAGTAGTTGAATTCTGGATATAGGCTTTTATTCCTCTTGAGGGTAAGCGAGCACCTATGAGGCACTGCCCTGCTTCTCCAGCTCCAATGGCTTCACCCACTGGTAGGGTATAGGCTGGGTGTAAACACCACATCAATACCCAACTTGGCCCATGGTTGGGGGATGGGACTGGTCTAGCTATTCTGAGTCAGCTCCCTAATGAACCACTCTGCCAAGTATTCATGGGCACTCTCCTGCTTTTTGTATCTGTTGATTCTGGGCTCCAGCCCATTCCTCTATCTGTTTAGTATTGTGATTTTCTCTCATTTTATTTGCCTATAGCCTTAATCCCATCTGCACGCTATCTTTTTGGCATTCCTCACAATTTCAGTTCCATTGCTAGCCCTCTCATTTTCAGTACTATAGCATATTTCTTATTTTTCTTCTACTCGAGCACCTTACAGAATTTAGGGTTGAGAGAGTAGACGCTTCTGTTCCACCTACCACCTTCATCCAGGCTCACTGCTGCTGCTAAGTCGCTTCAGTCGTGTCTGACTCTGTGTGACCCCATAGACGGCAGCCCACCAGGCTCTCCCACCCTGGGATTCTCCAGGCAAGAACACTGAAGTGGGTTGCCATTTCCTTCTCCAATGTGTGAAAGTGAAAAGTGAAAGTGAAGTCGCTCAGTCATGTCTGACTCTGAGCAACCCCATGGACTGCAGCCCACCAGGCTCCTCCATCCATGGATTTTCCAGGCGAGAGCACTGGAGTGGGTGCCATTGATCCAGGCTCACTACTACCATGTTAGTTTATGTAACAACTAATTTTTGTACTGTTCCTTTTGCTCCAGTTAATTTTCTTGAAAAGAACTAGTATTGCAGTGGCTCCTGAGCTGGTCCTATAGTTACAAAATGTGCTGTACTATTAGCCATTCACAGAAAGTATTATTTACAAGGAATTATTGAAATACCAGCTCTTTTCTCTGCTTCCTAGTATGCACAACTTTGTGATGAACCTACAGATACTCAAAAGCAAATCCTACTAGTGAATACCCTTAGGGGTCACAAAATAGTATTCAGTAATAACCTATTTTATTTGCACTGAAAGATTAGAGACAATAAATCTTAAAAACTACTCAGTTGGTCAGCATCATGGTAGGGTAAGACATTCCTTTTTGTCCCTCCCTTTTTAGCAATGAATGCTAAACTCCTGTCTCCTCTACTCTGTAGCCAGGTCCTTGTGCACTTTGGGGTGCAGCTGCGAGAATAAGGCAAGTGAACACTCAGAAAAATACACCAGGATTGGTGGGCAAGAGAGCGACCACAAACTGGAGCTATAGCGCCATCTTCTGGAAAACAGGAGATTTCCTGCAGCCAGTCAGCCGAGTGGTAAGAACCAGAGAAGACATAAAAGCTTAAAGAATTCGGCCACAAGAGGGAGCCAAAAGAGTGCCGTGGGTATTCCTATACAAAGGCAAAGAAATCGCCGTACGTAACAGCCCCAGAGAACAGTATACCCCATCTGAAGCCAACCAGTAAAGATTTAATTCATGTACTTCAGATGCGAGAGCAGCAATGCCAGACACTAAAGAACATGGACACGCCATCACCAAAAGAGTAATTTCCCAGTAACTGAGCTCGCACGTATGGTGTTCTGTGACCTAGCTGAGTCTTCAAAACAACTATTTTGAAGAAATTCAATGAATTACAAAAAAAAATTCAGTTTTATCAGGGAAAACCGTACATGAACAAGATGAGATGTTTACCCAAGGAACAGATATTATAAAAAATAATTATGGAGCTGAAGAAAATCAATGAAAGAAATGAAAAATGTGATAGCATCTATAGCACTGTGAAGCAAATGGAAGACAAGATGCATGACCTGGAAGACAGGAATTGTTAAACAAGAGCAGAAAAAGAAAAATGAGTGAAGAAGAGTAAAGAAAGTCAATGTTATCTATGAGATTGCATCTAAAGAACAAATGTATGAATAATCAGTGTTCCAGGAAAAGCAGAGAGGGGGAAGGCGGCAGAAAATCTATTCAGAGAAGTAACAGCTGAACAGAAACCTGAGGAGAGATTTGGATAGCCACATTCATGAAGATAACAGGTCAACCTACGATCTCAATGCAAAAAGACCTCCTTTAAGACACATTATAATAAAACTGTTCAAAAATCAGAGAATTCTGAAAGCAGTCAGGAAAAAAAAAAAAGATTATATAATTTACAAAGTCACCACCATTAGGTTATAAGCAAATTTCTCAGCAGAAACCCTCCAGGTCAGAAGAGAGTGGAATAACATATTCAAAATGTTCATTGAAAGAAAAAAACTGCCAGCCAGAAATACTTTATCTGACAAACTTACCCCTGACATATGAAGGAGAAATACTTTCCCAGAAAAACAAAAGCTGAGGGAGTCCACTAGACTTGCTTTGCAAGAAACACTGAAAGGAGTTCTTTGAAGCTGGAATGAAAAGATGCTAGTCAGTGACATGAAAATGGGAAAGTATACAACACACTGGTAAAAGGTATGAATATAAAAGCAATATACAGAATCAGTTGCATGCATGCATGCTCAGTCATGTCTGACTCTCTGACCCCATGGATTGTAGCCTGCCGGGCTCCTCCTCATAGAATTTTCAGGCAAGAATACTGGAGTGTGTTGCCATTTCCTTCTCCAGGGCATCTTCTCAACCCAGGAATCAAACCTGCATCTCCTGCACTGGCAGGCAGATTCTTTACCACTGAGCCACCTGGGAAGCCCCACATTTATATAATACCAATAATAAAACAGCTGAAAAGAAAAAGAAATTACCCCACTTACAATGGCATCAAAACAATAAAACATTTAGAAATAAATTTAACCAAGGAAGTGAAAGATCTGAACAGTGAAAACTATGAGACTTTGATGAAAGAAACTGAAGAAGTCACAAACAAATGGAAAGATATCCTGTGCTCACAAACTGGAAGAATTAATATTGCTTAAATGTTCATATTACCTAAAGTCATCTATAGAGTCAATGTAATTCCTATCAAAATTCCCATGGCATTTTCCACAGGAATAGAAAAAATAATCCTAACATTCATATAAGATTTAAAACAAAAGACCCCAAATATCGAAAACAACCCTGAGAAAGAAAAAAGCCACCGGAATTACACTTCTTTGTTTCAAACTATACCACAAAGTTTTAGTAATTAGTATGCTACTACCATAACACACACACATAGATCAATAGAACAGAACAGAGAGCCCAGAAATAACCCGCTGCATAAACAATTAACTAATATTTGACACACACACATAGATCAATAGAACAGAACAGAGAGCCCAGAAATAACCCGCTGCATAAACAATTAACTAATATTTGATAAGGGAGCCAACAACACTCAATGGGGAAAGGACAGTCTCGTCAATAAATGGTGCTGGGAAAACTGAATAACCACATGCAGAAAAATGACACCTCTATCTTACATCACTCACAAAAATTAACTTGAAATGGATTAAAGACTTAAACATAAGACTTGATCTCATAAAGCTCCTAGAAGAAAACAAAAAGAAGCTCCTTAACACTGATTGGTATGGTGATATTTTAGATATGACACCAAGAGTATAAACAACAAAAGAAAAATCAACAAGTAGGGCTACAAAGTAAAAACCTTCTGCACAGCAAAAAAAAAGCAACACATGGAATGGGAGACGGTATTTGCAAAGCATATAGCAAGCAATTAATAGCCAAAATATAGAAACCAAACAA
>SJYX01013023.1:0-11632 GCA_006410675.1 Oreotragus oreotragus | reverse complement strand
AGCCTCTTGATGAAAGTGAAAGAGGAGAGTGAAAAAATTGGCTTAAAGCTCAACATTCAGAAAACAAAGATCATGGCATCCAGTCCCATCACTTCATGGCAAATAGACAGGGAAACAGTGGCAACAGTGGCTGACTTTATTTTGGGGGTCTCCAAAATCACTGCAGATGGTGATTGCAGCCATGAAACCAAGAGACACTCCTTGGAAGGAAAGTTATGACCAAACTAGACAGCATATTAAAAAGCAGAGATATTACTTTGCCAACAAAGGTCTGTCTAGTCAAGGCTATGGTTTTTCCAGTGGTCATGTATGGATATGAGAGTTGGACTGTGAAGAAGGCTGAGCGCTGAAGAATTGATGCTTTTGAACTGTGGTGTTGGAGAAGACTCTTGAGAGTCCCTTAGATTGCAAGGAGATCCAACCAGCCCATCCTAAAGGAGATCAGTCCTGAGTGTTCATTGGTAGGACTGATGCTGAAGCTGAAACTCCAATATTTTGGCCACCTGATGCAAAGAGCTAACTCATTTGAAAAGACCCTGATGCTGGGAAAGATTGAGGGCAGGAGGAGAAGGGGACGACAGAGGATGAGATGGTTGAATAGCATCACTGACTCAGTGAACATGAGTTTGGGTAGGCTGAGGGAGTTGGTGATGGACAGGGATGCCTGGAGTGCTACAGTTCATGGGGTTGCAAAGAGTCAGACAAGACTGAGCAACTGAACTGAACTGAACTGAAGTAGTGCATTGAGGTATGGAGAGGAGATGGAATTAAGAGAAGGTGGTGAAATGTTGACAGTGTGGATAAAGAATGTTGCCTGCCATGTTAGCAAACAAAGAACGTTGTGGCCATAATGCCATCAGCCATATCCTGCCCCTAATGGTGCACCCTGAGAGGACTACTGGAGCAGGCTGCAATTTCCTACTCGAGGAGATGCTCCTCTTGCTCCAGGAATTGAACCCGTGTCTTTTATGTCTCCTGCATTGGCAGGCAGATTCTTACCACTTATCGCCACCTGGGAAGCCCACGAAGTGTTAGTCACTCAGTCGAGTCAGACTCTTTGAGACCCCATGAACTGGGGAAATGGCAACCCACTCCAGTATTCTTGCCTGGGAAATCCCATGGACAGAGGAGCCTGTAGGGCTACAGTCTATGGGGTCACAAAGAGTCGGACTCAGCTGAGGGATTGAGTACCAAATGTGCTACATAGAATAAAACAGGCCCAGCAGCATTACAACATATACCAAGCAGCATAGTTTATTAGTCTATAATTTGTTTGAGAGTACTATCCTATATTTGAGGTCAGCTTCATGGATGTGTGACCTGTGCAGTTGCCAAAAGCTTTGTGCTCAGAAAGGGCTCAACAGCAGGTTAATGCTCCACAATTGCTATCCTGAAATTCTTAATACTGTTTGAACATGTGGCCCCTTATTTTAATTTTGTACAGGGCCCTGAAAAGTGTATAACTTATTTGGACCTTAAGTACTCTAGAATGCAAACCTATTAAGGGCAAGGAGTATTTTTCACCCATTTATTGCATCAGATGCAGTAGGCACTAATTCAAAGTAAGTTAATGCTCAGCATCAGTAATGGTATGCTATAACATTTTCCATTGGAATTATTTCCAGTAATTATTGCCCTGAAGATAATTTTACATCAATTTCAGTGTTCAGATTTTACAGTACCATACTGCTGAACAGTAACCTGAGTGCATGTACATCTCAAGAACTTCCTAGAGTAAGTTGATTGTCCTCCGTTCTTTGATGGCACAATCCCACCTGGTAGTAGCGGCACATTTTGTTATCTATTTTTCACAGCTTCACCTTTCCAAACCTTGTACCTCACTAGTAAATAGCCTCTTGTCTAATTGTGCTTCTTAATCAAGGTGATATATGTCCTGATTATTCAAAATAGTCCCAATGTTTGCCTCTTGACCCCCCACAATTATTATTTTGTCCATGTCTTGCAGCATGTGGGATCGTCCCTGACCAGGGATTGAACCCCTGACCCCTGCAATGGGAGCATGGAGTCTTAAAACACTGGACCACCAGGGAAGTCTCAGCACAAGTTATTTTATTTTAATTTTTGGCCACACTCTGTGGCATGTGGGATTTCAGTTCCCCGGCCATGGATCAATCTCGCACCCCCTGCATTGGAAGATGACATCTTAACCACTGGACTGCCAGGGAAGTCCTTGGCACAATTATTAAGAGTATTCCTTTCATGGAAATGAGTGGAAGTCACCCAAATGAGAATAGGCAAAGACTATTCGGAGATTGCAAAAATAGCAAGGGAGTTGACCACCATCACTTACATTTTGGCAGACTCAAAGGCGGGTAAAGGACTGGGAAAGATTCATAGCTGAGAGAAGGGAAGGTTTCAGATGTGTGCTCACTGAAGGCTGTTGGCACGGAGAAGCTGTAGAAGGGCTAACTAAAAAGCAGGGCATCTCTGTGACCAGTTGTGTGTGCTCAGTCCCTCGGTTGAGTTTGACTCTTTGTGACCCCATAGACTGTAGCCCCCCATAATACTAGAAGGGTTGCCATTTCCTGCTCCTGGAGATCTTCCTGACCCAGAAATCTAACCTGCATCTCTTGTGTCTCCTGCACTGACAGGTGGATTCTCTACCACCATGCCAGCTGGGAAGCCCAGGTGACTACTTAGGGGAGCATATTTCGTTTTTTCTGGTGAGTTCTGTCAGTGGAGTCCTAGACATTCAGGACCAATGCTACAGGGTTTATTGTTTGGCTTCTGGGACTGTTTGCTAGAGATATTGTTTTGACTTCCTATAAGTCTAACTTGTAGATAGCAGGTTGGTTTCCTGGGCTGGTTGCTGCAGATTGTAAATCAGAGCATAGTTTTTCTGTTTTGTTTTACAGAGTCTGGCCGTTGTTCATTTGAATACCCAGTTTCTCACCTTGATGTCTCATAAGGGTTCCAGTTTAGACAATGAATTATATAGTCATCAATGTATAATAGGAATATGGAGAAAAACTGAGAGTGTGCTAGCTGAGATTCTTTACCAAGGTTCAAAAGGGAGGTTGCCTGCTTACTGTGAACTTGTGACTGAGTCTGTATCCATGTTTTCTGAGATGAGGAAAAAAACTTTGATTTTTTTTTTTTTTTGTGAAGGCCAATAATTCTGGTTTCTAATCAAGTTTGTCCTCCTTTGAGATGAATGCCTTATTCACGTCCCTAATCCTAAGGGAATAAAAGTAATATTTTGAGCTGGCATTTTTTCATTACATCTACAAACGTTTATTGTCTACTATATGGCAGTTGCTATGCTAAAGTCAGAGGATACAGGGATAATCACAGATATGGTCTTGGAACTTATATTCTAGAGAGAAGGTCAAGCAGTGGGCTGGCAAGATAATAGATACATGGAACTTCCCTGGTTGTCCAGTGGTTAACAATCCACCTTGCAGTGCAGGAGACATAGGTTTGATCCCTGATTGGAGAACTAAGATTCCACATGCCGTGCATGCTGCAACTAAGACCTGATGCAGCCAAAATAAATAAATAAACAAACAAACATATAATTACAATAATGACAAATTTCAAAAGTGGAGTCTAAGATTAATGTGAAAGAACAAATGGCCAAGAAGAGCAAAAGGTTGTTGAATGAGAATTTAATATTATTAATCTTAAAAAAAAAAAAAGCATTTATATTATCATAAGGCTGTATGCCATTATTCAATGGCATATTCGGTGGTCTGTGATCCTTGGTGATCCCTGCCCCATTCAGAAAACTAGAAAATACAGGAACTATAGCTGAAAAAATGGATGTTGTANAGAATTTAATATTATTACTCTTAAAAAAAAAAAAAGCTTTACTGATGTATCTTGCATCTATAATAAAATGTATTCATCTTAAGTGTATAATTCAATACTTTTTAAATTGAGGTAAAATTAACATAAAATTCACCATTTTAAGTATAATACAGATGATATTTTATGACTTTTAGTATATTTACAGTGTTGGGCCAGTGTCATGAATACATAGTTCGAGAATATTTTCATCAGTTCCAAAGAAAGCCCATGCCCTTTAAGCAATCACTCCCAATTCCTCCCCTTCCTCAGCCCCTGGAAAGCATTCTAAGCCACTTTTTGGATCTATGAAAGTGAAACTGAAAGTGTTAGTCAGTTAGTTGTTACACACTCTTTGCAATCTCATGGACTATAGCCTGCCAGGCTCCTCTGTCCATGGGATTCTCCAGGCAAGAATACTGGAGTGGCTAGCCATTCCCTTCTACAGGGGATCTTACCAACCCAAGGATCGAATCCATGTCTCCTGCATTGCAGATGGATTCTCTACTGTCTATCTCTTTGGATTTGCCTATTATGGACATTTCATATACATGAAATCATACAATATGTGACTTGTTGTGTCTGGCTTCTTTCACTGAGCATAGTTTGTTTCCAAGATTTATCCAGGTTGTAGCATGTATTGGCATTTCATTCATTTTGTGGTTGTGTAATATTCCATTGTATAGATATGTCACATTTTACTTATCAGTTCATAGTTGTTTGACATTAGGATTATTTCATCTTTTTAGCTTATAAGAATAATGCTGCTTTGAGCATTTATATACAAATTGTTCTATGAATACCTGGTTTCAGTTTTCTTGGGTATACAGCTAAGATTGGGATTGCTAGGTCATGTGGAAATTCAATATTTATCTTTTTGAAGAACAACCAAACCATTGTCCACAGCAGCTGCAGTATTTTACCTTCCCACCAGCAATGTATGAAGGTTCCAATTTCTCCATATCCTCTCCAAGAGTTATTTTCTGTCATTTTGCTTTTTAATTACAGTTATCCTAATAGGTGTGAAATCATATACCATTGTTTTTGATTTGCATTTCCCTAAAGTTTATTTCTTAATGGTTGCCCTGGGATGTACAATTAAATACTTTAATTTATAACAATCTATTCTGAATTAATATATTTCAATAGCATATGAAAACTTTGCTACTACTATATATATACACACACATATATATAGCACAGTAATGCTCAAAATTCTCTAAGCCAGGCTTCAACAGTATGTGAGCCAAGAACTTCCAGATGTTCAAGCTGGATTTAGAAAAGGGAGAGGAACCAGAGATCAAATTGCCAACATTTGTTGGATCATAGGAAAAGCAACAGAGTTCCAGAAAAACATCTACTTCTGCTTTATTGACTATGCCAAAGCCTTTGACTGTGTGAATCACAATAAACTGGAAAATTCTTCCAGAGATGGGAATCCCAGACCACTTTACCTGCCTCTGGGCTTTTCTTGTGGCTCAGCTGGTAAAGAATCGGCCTGCAATGCAGGAGACCTGGGTTTGATCCCTGGGTCGGGAAGATCCCCTGGAGAAGGGAAAGACTACTCACTCCAGTATTCTGGCCTGCAGAATTCCATGGACTGTATAATACATGGGGCTGCAAAGAGTCGGACACGACTGAACAACTTTCACTCACTCATTTGCCTGCCTCCTGAGAAACTGGTATGCAGGTCAAGAAGCAACAGTGAGAACCTGAATGGAACAACAAACTGGTTCCAAATTAGGAAAGGAGTANAAGAATCGGCCTGCAATGCAGGAGACCTGGGTTTGATCCCTGGGTCGGGAAGATCCCCTGGAGAAGGGAAAGACTACTCACTCCAGTATTCTGGCCTGCAGAATTCCATGGACTGTATAATACATGGGGCTGCAAAGAGTCGGACACGACTGAACAACTTTCACTCACTCATTTGCCTGCCTCCTGAGAAACTGGTATGCAGGTCAAGAAGCAACAGTTAGAACCAGACATGGAACAATGGACTGGTTCCAAATTGGGAAAGGAGTAAGTCAAGGCTGTATATTATCACCCTGCTTTTTTAACTTATGTGCAGAGTACATCATGTGAAATGCCGGGCTGGATAAAGTACAAGCTGGAATCAAGATTGCTGGGATAAATACAGTAACTACAGATATGCAGATAACACCACCTTTATGGCAGAAAGTGAAGAGGAATTAAAGAACCTCTTGATGGAAGTGAAAGAGGAGAGTGAAAAAGCTGGCATATTGGCATATACACACACACACACATATATATACATATATATATATGTATAGCTTTGTCACTCTCTTTACATATTTATACATGTGTGCCCATCAGTAGATTTGTAATTATAGTTTTATGTAATTGTATTTTAAATCATATAGGAAAGAAAGAATTACAAACCAAGATTAAATTAACATTGACTTTGATATTTACTTATGTTGTTACTTTTACCAGAATTCTTTATTTCCTCACATGGTTTCAAATTAGTGTCCTTCATTTCAGCCTAAAAAGGACTGATGCTCTTTATCTTTTTAGTAGTAGGTCTACTAGCACAGAAATCTGTTTTTGTTTACCTGAGAATGTTTTCACTTCCCCTTCATTTAAAAACATTTTAGAGGGGAAAGTATGGGAAAGGGATAATTAGGGAGTTTGGGATGGACATGGACACACTGCTATATTTAAAGTGGATAACCAACAAGGACCTACTGTATAGCACATGGAACTCTGATCAATGATCTGTGGCAGGTTGGATGGGGAGGGGAGTTTGGGGGAGAATGGATACTTATATATGTATGACAGAGTCCCTTCACTGTTCACCGGAAACTATCACAACATTGTTAATTGGCTATATCCCAACACAAAATAAAAAGTTAAAAAAAAAACATTTAAAAATATGTAAGCAAATTTTCAAAAATATGCAACAGTTCACCATCTTAACCATTTCTAAGTGTGTATTTCAGTAGTGTCAACCACATTAACTTGTTGGGCAACAGATCTCCACAACTTTTTCATCTTGCAGAACTGAAACTCTGTATGCATTGGCTAAGAAGTCCACATTTCCTCNTTAACCATTTCTAAGTGTGTATTTCAGTAGTGTCAACCACATTAACTTGTTGGGCAACAGATCTCCACAACTTTTTCATCTTGCAGAACTGAAACTCTGTATGCATTGGCTAAGAAGTCCACATTTCCTCCTCAACTCAGCCCCTGGAATCCACCATTCTACGCTTTGTTTCTGTGAGATTGACTGCTAGGGTATCTCATATAAATGGAATCATTCAGGATTTGTCTTTTTGTGGCTGGCTTATTTCAATGTAGCATAATACCCTAAAGGTTTATCCACATCATAGCATGTGACATGAATATTATTCATGAAAGGCTGAATAATATTCTGTTGCATTTATATACCACATTTTCTTTATCCATTGATCTATCAAGGAACATTTGGATTTCGACCTCTTTGCTATTGTCAATAATACTGCAATAAACATGGGTGTGCAAATCTCTCTTTAAGATTTTGCTTTTGATTCTTTTGTATATATATATCCAGAAATGAGATTGCTGGATCATATGGTAATGCTATTCTGAAATTTTTGAGACATTTCCATCCTATTTTTTTTATAGTGGTTGCACAATTTTACATTCTCATTATCAGTACAAAATGGTTCCAATTTCTCCAAATCCTCATATATTGACCATATAAATATGTGTCTTTTTATGAATGCTCTGTTTTGTTCCGCTTACCTGTGTGTATGTGTGTGTGTGTGCTCAGTCGTGATTGACTCTTTGCAACCCCGTGGAGTATAGCCTGCCAGGCCCCTTGGTCCATGGAATTTTTCAGGCAAGAATACTGAAGTGGGTTGCCATTTCCTTTTCCAGAGAATCATCCCAACCTAAGGATCGAACCCGTCTCCTGCATTGACAGGTGGATTCTTTATCACTGTGCCACCTTGGGAAGCTGACTGTCTCAACTCTCATTAATATCACAATGTCTTGATGGCTGTAGATTTAGTATATCTTGAAATCAGCTGATGTGAATCCTTCAACTTTGTTTCTGTTTTTCAAAATCATCTTGAAATGATATTTATATTATAATATAAAGTATTATATTTCCTTTGCCTCTTTACATAAATTTTAGAATAAGCTTGATATTTCTATAAAAGAAATCCTACTATGGTTTTGATTAGAATTGCATTGAAACTATAGATCAGTTTTGGAGGAATTGGCATTTTAAGCATTTTGAATGTTCTGATCCATCCACATTGTTTCTCTCTCTATTCATTTAAGTGTTTGATTTATTTCATAAGTGTTTTGTAGTTATTGATAAAAGATCCTGAAGATAACTTATTAGCTTTATCCCTAATATCTCACATATTTTTGGTGATAGTGTAAGTGGTACTGTTTTAAAATTTTCATCTCAGTTAATTGGTAGTATGTGCTTAATTGTGTCGAACTCTTTCCAGTCCCATGGACTACAGCCTGCTAGACTCCTCTGTCCATGGAGTTTTCCAGGCAAGAATAATGGAGTGGTTGCCACTTCTGATTCCAGGGGATCTTCTTTTTTTTTTTAGGATTTATTTTCTTTACTTTACAATATTGTATTGGTTTTGCCATACATCAGCATGAATCTGCCACGGGTGTACACGTGTTCCCCATCCTGAAACCCCCTCCCACCTCCCTCCCTGTACCATCCCTCTGGGTCATCCCAGTGCACCAGGCCCAAGCATCTTGTATAATGCATCAAACCTAGACTGGTGATTCGTTTCATATATGATATTATACATGTTTCAATGCCATTCTCCCAAATCATCCCACCCTCTCCCTCTCCCACAGAGTCCAAAAGACTGTTCTATACATCTGTGTCTCTTTTGCTGTCTCGCATACAGGGTTATTGTTACCATCTTTCTAAATTTCATATATATGCGTTAGTATACTGTATTGATGTTTTTCTTTCTGGCTTACTTCACTCTGTATAATAGGCTCCAGTTTCACCCACCTCATTAGAACTAATTCAAATGTATTCTTTTTAATGGCTGAGTAATACTCCACTGTGTATATGTATCACAGCTTTCTTATGCATTCGTCTGCTGATGGACATCTAGGTTGCTTCCATGTTCCAGGGGATCTTCTTGACCCAGGGATCTTAACCTCTTTTTCGTTGTCTGCATTGGCAGCCGGATTCTTTACCACTAGCGCCACCTGGGAAGCCCCAGTAGTATATAAAAATGCAATTGGTTCTGTGTATTGACTTTGTGTCTTCCAATCTTGTTAATAAGACAATTGATATAGACAAAATCAATACCCTCCTTTTAAGCCCGTAAGTATTCTTTCTTCCCTTCTTGTACTGACTAGTCATAGCAGAGAACAGAAAGGCCAACACTGAAAATAAGATTAAGCGAAAGTCTTTGAATATGAAACCACAGTTCCATTTCCCCATTTGTCTTTCAGAACACTGGCAGCCTGGCTTGTACTCCTGTAGGTAAGAACCTGGGCTTTTTTCTGGAGTAACTGAAGGGTCCTATGGAAAAGATCCGTATTTGAGGAGGTGAGGGTCAACTATTGATCAGCTGGGTCACCACTGAGCAACACACAATGAAACCATTAATCAACCAGTCCTGCTCATCCACACTGAGCTTCCCACTACCTTCTTTTTTCTTTTCTTTTGTTTTTTTTTCGCCATACTGTGTGGCTTGCGGGATCTTAGTTCCCTGACCAGGGATCGAGTCTGGGCCATTGGCAGTGAAAATGCAGAGCTCCAGCCACTGAAGTGCCAGGCAATTTCTCCAACCACATTTTGCTGTTGTTATTGTTGTTGTTGTTTTAATTTAACACATGAAAAGACTGTCAAGAATTAAAGTTTGCTTGCACTGTGAATTACAGATCAAAACAAAGTAATGGTGTAAAAAATAGAGGAAATGATATAAAAAATAATGGCCAAGCACAGAGCAAAGTATTTCAAGTACACCAAAACTTATACTCTTGCAAAAATGGGAAGCGACTTCCCCAGTGGCTCATTGCAGGTTAAGAATCCGCCTGCAGTGCAGGAGCTGCAGGTGACACAGGTTCAATCCCTGGGCCGGAAAGATCCCCTGGAGGAGGGCATGGCAGCCCACTCCAGTATTCTTGCCTGGAGAATTTCATGGACAGAGGAGCCTGGTGGGCTACGGTCCATGGGGTCGCAAAGAGTCAGACATGACTGAAGTGACTTGGCATGCACGCAGAAAGGGGAAGATTGTATCACTGAAATAAGAAGAGGGTGCTATAAAACAGAACAATCGGAGGACAAAAAGAATCTCATAAGTAAAAATACGATATTATAGACTTCATTCGAATGTTTATAAGGTAAAGTGGAGAAATTCTTATAGAAAGTAAAAAAATACACAAGGCTGAAAAGAGGAGAGGAAATATTCCTCAATCTAGGAGGTCCCAGTGTATAACTAAAAGGAGTTTTATGAACCTAGAAGGGAAAAATAAAAAGAAAAAATCAAAGAAGCAACCCTTAAAATGATCTGAACTGAAAGGCATGGGTATTTAAATTCAATGAGCCTGCTGAATGCCTTGCACAATGAAGAAGGCATGTTATCATGACATTTCAGAATGTCGAGACTAAGAGAAGATCCTACATCTTTCAGGGAGAACAGGCAAGACGCATCCAGAGTGTCAAAAATTTTAGAATGGCACAAAATTTTCGATGTGTGCAGTAATACAATGCTGTCAAAATTATTCTGGAAAATAATTTCAACCTATAATTCTGTACTAATTCAAAGTATCAGTCAAGGTAGGAGTAAAAAGCTAGTCTTACTAGCTATAGTTAGTAAAAAGCTAGATATACGAAGTTTCCATGTAGCCTTACATTCATATATCCTTTCTCTGGGAGCTTCCCAGGCGGCACTAGTAGTAAAGAACCTGCCTGCCAATGCAGGAGACATAAGAGATGTGGATTTGACTCCTGGGTTGGGAAGATCCCCTGGAATAGGAAATGGCAACCCACTCCAGTAATTTTTCCTGGAGAATCCCATGGACAGAGTAGCCTGGTGGGCCGCAATCCACAGGATTGCAAAGAGTCGGACACGACTGAAGCAACTTAGAGTGCACACACATCCTTACGCTGGAATCTACTGACGGGAGCCATCCAGCAAGTGAGAAAGTGAAGTGAAATTTGCTCAGTTGCGTCTGACTCTTTGTGACCCCATGGACTGTCCATAGAGTTCTCCAGGCCAGAGTACTAGAGGGGTATGAAGAGGAAAAGTTAAAATTTTTACATAACCTCCTGCTCCTTATGTCTCTGTAACTCAGCTTGCTCCTTGCAAAGTCTGGATCACGTAGGTCTCAGAAAGTGGGGACTCACAATACTAGGAACTGGAGCTAATCTCACTCACCCTTGTCCTGCTCTTTGCAATTGCCCTAGCCCCTACAAACCCACAAACCCACTTTATCATGCCTGTCCATGTATAAAAACTCTGTAACCCCTTTGTCTGGGGCTCAGAGCTTGGAGTGTTAACTCCTCTGAGCCCGCCAATATAATAAACCTGAGTTCTCCAACTCGCCAAGTGTGGTGCTTGGTTTCTCGAGTACTGGTTTCTACAATATATCTGGAGGCCCCACCGAGATTCCAACCACGCCAACCCCTTGAGTCACTGGACTGGTGGCTCAGCTGGGCCGCAGTGAAGGGATCCTGAGAAGAAGGAGGAGGCACACCACCTGATGGTATTCTGAGTTCTCTTTTGGACCAGTGTTCCGACTCTCCGGATGGCCAAGCCCCGACTGGACTCATTGGAGGGACGGACCAACTCACCAGGAATGGCCACAGGATAAGGTAAAGCCC
>SJYX01013020.1:462353-473527 GCA_006410675.1 Oreotragus oreotragus | reverse complement strand
TTTTCTACATTTATTCCTTTGTTTGCTTTTCCTACTGTTCTTTTCCCCTTGCAGTTAATCCTTAATGTATATAAATCTTCTTTATCAACCTCTGTTTAACTTTGCATATCTATTATTTCTTTCTTTCTTCTCCTCTCAACATATTTGTTAGTTTTGTTTTCATTGCTTTATTCCCCACTTGGCATTGTGCTTTAGTTAGTTTTGTTCTTACCTGATAAACATAATTTTTTATTTCTTTTGTTCTCATGATCACCCTACTGTACTTTATTTTTGGTGGACCGTTTATAGACTCTGCCCATGAATGTATATGTGTATATTCCATTATTTTAATTATTATTTGCCTGATTTTGTAACTGCCATTTTTCTGGGGTTCATCTTTGGTTTCTTGTTTTTGAACATTTGTTTTACCCTCACTTAATGCCATAACAAACCACTTGTGGAATCTTTGTTTCTGATCAGAGATCAAGCTCTGAATCTTTAGAGTAGGAGCACTGACTCCAAGACTGGAGATTACCAGAGGACTAACCCTGCTGCTGCTGCTGCTGCTGCTAAGTCGCTTCAGTCGTGTCCGACTCTGTGCGACCCCAGAGACGGCAGCCCACCAGGCTCTCCCGTCCCTGGGATTCTCCAGGCAAGAACACTGGAGTGGGTTGCCATTTCCTTTTCCAATGCATGAAAGTGAAAAGTGAAAGGGAAGTTGGTCAGTCGTGTCTGACTCTTAGCAACCCCATGGACTGCAGCCTTCCAGGCTCCTCCGTCTATGGGATTTGCCAGGCAAGAGTACTGGAGTGGGGTGCCATTGCCTTCTCCTAGGGAGTATCAAATAGTGAGAGCTCACGCAAAGGAAACCACTTGAATACAGGACTGGGCATCACCCAACCAGCAGTATCACCCTGTGCAGGATGCCTCATCTAACAACAAACAGGACAAAAATACAAACCCAATCATCAGCACTAGCAGGCATAAAAGGAGAAACTGACAGTAACACAATCAAAGTAGGAGACTTTGACACCCTATTCACATCAACGGACAGATCACCAAAACAGAACTTTAGTAAGGAAACACAAGTCTTAGATGACACATTAGATGAGATGTATCTCATTGATGTCTTCAGGACATTCCATCCAAATGCAAAAGAATATACCTTCTTCTCAAGTGCCCATGGAACATTCTCCATGAGGAGAATTTTCTCGAGGTCCTCTTGTGCTTTGCATATCACAGAGAACTATGTCACTGCTAGTTCTTCCTACATCAGTCTCCTGACAACGATGGTGAGGCTATCAGTTATTTCCTAGATTTACATAAGGTCATCTGATGGTTAAGACAATTACAGGGTGGGTGTGAAAAACCTAGGGAAGTTTGCATAGCAGAGTATAAATAGAGCAAGAAGATGCTTCCCTTACTTTGGCAGAGAGAGCTGGGCTTGGCAGTTCTGAAGTATGGTTTGTGAGGTTGTCTGGGCACATGGCATACTTTATATTCTCTGCACCTGGATACAGATATTTCTTTTCCAGGTTTCCTTTCCCTAATTGGCTAAGATCAAGTGTAGTATGGGCTTCCCTGGTGGCTCAGAGGTTAACGTGTCTGCCTCTAGTACGGGAGACCTGGGTTCGATCCCTGGGTCGGGAAGATCCCCTGGAGAAGGAAATGGCAACCCACTCCAGTATTCTTGCCTGGAGAATTCCATGCACAGAGGAGCCTGGTGGGCTACAGTCCATGGGGTCGCAAAAAGTCAGACACGACTGAGCAACTTAACTAACTAATGTCACTACAGCCAGATTACACTGGGGCTAAATGAAATGAATGAATAGGAAAATCCAATGTCTATCCTGTCTCCTATCTAATCACTGCAGGGCTACAAAGGTTGTCCTAGAACCTACCCACCATCACCCCTTTATGTGATCTAAGACCAAGAGTTTGTGAAGAAAATTAGAGCATGTTTGAAAAGACACAGGTACAAAGGAGAAAACTCTGAATTCCATCTTTCTCTTAGTAAAGTCCCAGGAGCAAGCTTAGAGTTAGGTTTAGATCAGGCCCCTATATCCTGCCCCTGAGAGAGGATTAGGCACTAATGCTCTGTTCGGAAGGGCCAAGACCAGGGAAGTGAGGATGGGGGGAAGTGAAGGAAGAACCAAAGCAACATGACACATTATCACATCGGCTCCTGCTTTGCAGCAAGTCGCAGCAACGCAGCAGGCCACTCATCAGGCCTGTTTTCTTCACATGCAGGATATACAGGGAAGGAAGATACAACGCATCAGTCCGCGAAAGAGAAAAAGGAGTAGGGGTTATCTTCTCAGGCTTGTCTCATCTCTTGCTTCACAAAGATCCAGATTCTCCATATGGAGAGCTAACTCCTCTGAACTTTCAGATTGTATCATCTGGCCCCAGGAAACCAGAGCCAGTATGTTGTGAGTCCACAATTACATTTTATTCAAGCCCAAAAGTTATGTGGCATGGACAGGATGCTATCAAAAGGATGCAGGGATCAAGGGTTAACAGTGTACAACTTAACATTCTTTCCATTGGCTTGAAAACAAACCAGAACTATCTTTTCAAATTACTTTGAGGAATATCTCCCATAACAAAAAATTATGGAAGGTAATATGGACTAAATTTCCTTACTACCAAGCTGCACCTTCCACATACCGCAACCACCACCACCCCCACCAAACCCCACTCTTCCTTTGAATAAAAGGCTATCATATCTTAAATTCTAGCTGGGTGTTTATGATAATCTGTTTGTCATTCTATGAGGACAGAATCAATCTTTCTTTATCTCCCTGAGTCCCTGTTTTTCTCTTCACAGGCTATCTAAGCAGTTTCTGCCAGACAATCACACCAGAGTGTCCACCTTCAAATGTTAGGAGAGCCTAGGAATAGCGGATGCTTAGTGGAAGCAAATGCCATTGAGTTACATAACGTCAGGAACGTTACGTAACATTAGTTACATAACGTCTTGTTCTCTGTAGGAAAAACTCCCCTTCTGGACTAATATCCAGAGATGTGTTTCTTGCAAGGATGTACAATGAGGCCCCTCTAATATGTTCGTCCTACCTGTTTCATTGACATGTGAGCTCTGCTAGTCTGTCTATCTGGCTGCACATATTAGGAGAAAATATGCAGCTGTAGTACACTGCTGTTGATAGGATGTGTTGGCTCTCTCTGGAGCATGGACTGTGCTTAGAGCACTGACATGGCTGATATGGGCTGCAGCTAGAATTGGGGCTCAGAATTGTCATTCATATGCTCACACTATGCATAGTCCTCAAGAGATAACACGGAAGAAGTGATTCAAGGATTCTGAGAAGTTACACAATGTTTGTGTCCCAGTAGCTGAGCTAAGAAAGGAAGAGAACACATGCCTATTTTACAGTTCAGTATGCCTACCATAGTTGAAGGTTAATTAAATGNTACTCTGCATAGAAGTTAAATAAGCAGGGTCACAATATACAGCCTTGACGTACTCCTTTTCCTGTTTGAAACCAGTCTGATGTTCCATGTCCAGTTGTAACTGTTGCTTCCTGACCTGCATACAGATTTCTCAAGAGGCAGGTCAGGTGGTCTGGTATTCCCATCTCTTTCAGAATTTTCTACAGTTTATTATGATCCACAGAATCAAAGGCTTTGGTATAGTCAATAAAGCAGAGATAGATGTTTTTTGTGGAACTCTCTTGCTCTTACCATGAATCAGCAGATGTTGGAAATTTAATCTCAGTTTCCTCTGCCTTTTCTGAAACCAGCTTGAACATCAGGAAGTTCACGGTTCATGTACTGTTGAAGCCTGGCTTGGAGAATTTTGAACATTACTTTACTAGCATGTGAGATGAGTGCAATTGTGCAGTAGTTTGAGCATTCTTTGGCATTGCCTTTCTTTGGGATTGGGATGAAAACTGATCTTTTCCAGTCCTATGGCCACTGCTGAGTCTTCCAAATTTGCTGGCATATTGAGTGCAGCACTTTCACAGCATCATCTTTCAGGATTTGAAATAGCTCTACTGGAATTCCATCACCTCCACTAGCTTTGTTCATAGTGATACTTTCTACATTAAACCAAATCAAACGTATCTTTATCTTCCTGCAAATTCCCTGCAATGGTTATGAGATTGCCACATCCATGTGGAGTCCAGAATTATAGAACCTTGAGTGCAACTCATAAGTCAAAACTGGTCTTTGAAAGAACTTAATCAGTAACATCTTTCTTTGAAAAATAATAGAAAAGAGAAATAGTGACCCTTGCTAGAACCAGGACTTCACACTCATGTGCCAAGTCCACATCTAAATCCCAAATGTTTATTTTAGAAACAAAAACATCCTGCAATTCAAATAAGCCCACTGTGGCCTGGGAGTAATTTCAGTGGCTTCTGGAACTTTTTGGCTTTTCCTTCAATTCTCATCAAATGTTCACCTACCAAGAAAAATAGATTTAGTTTGAAACCTGATGATACTTATAAGAAAATTAAGCATTAATTTGTTCATTCATTTACTCATCAGTCTATGTGCTTTCAGTTCAGTTCAGTCTCTCAGTCGTGTCTGACTCTTTGCGACCCCATGAACCGCAGCATGCTAAGCCTCCCTGTCCATCACCAACTCCCAGAGACCACCCAAACCCATGTCCATTGAGTCAGCGATGTCATCCAACCACCTCATCCTTTGTTGTCCCCTTCTCTTCCTGCCCTCAATCCTTCCCAGCATCGGGGTCTTTTCAAATGAGTCAGCTTTTTGCATCAGGTGACCAAAGTATTGGAGTTTCAGCTTCAACATCAGTCTTTCCAATGAACACCCAGGACTGATCTCCTTTAGGATGAATTGGTTGGATCTCCTTGCAGTCCAAGGGACTCTCAAGAGTCTTCCCCAACACCACAGTTCAAAAGCATCAATTCCTCAGCATTCAGCTTTCTTCATAGTCTAGCTCTTACATCCATACATGACCACTGGAAAAACCATAGCCTTGACTAGATGGACCTTTGTTGGCAAAGTAATGTCTCTGCTTTGGAATATGCTGTCTAGGTTGGTCATAACTTTCCTTCCAAGGAGCAAGTGTCTTTTAATTTCATGGCTGTAATCACCATCTGCAGTGATTTTGGAGCCCAGAAAAATAAAGTCAGCCACTGTTTCCACTGTTTTCCCATCTATTTGCCACAAAGTGATGGGACTGGATGCCATGATCTTAGTTTTCTTAATGTTGAGCTTTAAGCCAACATTTTCACTCTTTTCTTTCACCAGGGANATCACCATCTGCAGTGATTTTGGAGCCCAGAAAAATAAAGTCAGCCACTGTTTCCACTGTTTTCCCATCTATTTGCCACAAAGTGATGGGACTGGATGCCATGATCTTAGTTTTCTTAATGTTGAGCTTTAAGCCAACATTTTCACTCTTTTCTTTCACCAGGGAAGGCTCAGATGGTAAAGCGTCTACCTACAATGCTGGAGACCTGGGTTCAATCCCTGGGTCAGGAAGATCTCCTGGAGAAGGAAATGGCAACCCACTCCAGTGTTCTTGGCTGGAAAATCCCATAGAAGGAGGAGCCTGGTTACAGTCTACAGACTACAGCCTATGGGGTCGCAAAAGGTCGAACACGACTGAGCGATTTCACTTTCACTTTCATCAAGAGGCTCTTTAGTTCTTCTTCACTTTCTGCCATAAGGGTGGTGTCATATGCATATCTGAAGTGACTGATATTTCTCCTGGCAATCTTGAGTCCAGTTTGTGCTTCCTCCAGCCCAGCATTTCCCATATGTACTCTGCGTATAAGTTAAATAAGTGGGGTAACAATATACAGCCTTGATGTACTCCTTTTCCTGTTTGGAACCAGTCTGCTGTTCCATGTCCAGTTCTAACTGTTGCTTCCTGACTTGCATACAGGTTTCTCAAGAGGCAGGTCAGGTAGTCTGGTATTCCCATCTCTTTGAGAATTTACCACAGTTTATTGTGATCCACACAGTCAAGGGCTTTGGCATAGTCAATAAAGCAGAAATAGATGTTTTTCTGGAATTCTCTTGCTTTTTCAATGATCCAGCAAATGTGTTTTAGATAAAACTAACCTCATGGAGCTAGCAATATATCTGATGATGTTGATGACATTCTGTCTGAGAGACACAAAGGATATCTTGTCAGTCACTAACAGACATTTTCATGTAAATAAAGATAAAATTTCTAAAGCAGCAGAAGAAATTTGAATGGAAAGTCAAGCATTCATTAATAGAGAGTATAGTCCCCAGTCTGTGTTCAGTGATGTCTGGCCTAAACTCAATTCTCAATGAAGAATAGACACTCTCTTGAAAACTGCCACCCTGTGCTCAGTATATATTTAGAAGTTATTAATCATGTGTTCAATTATTTTGGTATAACACTTAGCATGTATTGATGCATACAAAGTATAACATAACTCTATTGGTCCCCCAAGAAAGCTAGCAATCAGAATCTTAGCACAGACCCTGTTCCTATAAGGAAGGACAAAAGATGGATTAAATGCATTCCCCAAAGCCATCTCTGAGACATCATATGACACAAAACAGTACAATCACAGAATTCTCTAGTTGTTTTCTCAAATTTAGCTGGGGCTAAATCTCTTACAGTTTTTAGGAGTGTTAACTGGAATTCACAATTTCCTATATGTCTCCTCCATCATGGCAAGCTTGAGAGTTTTAGAGGTCAAGCCTTACCAGTACAATTGGGGCTCATTAGAGCTGTATGAAAAATGTTGGCTCGCACAACAATCTTCACTCAGGTCTAATTCTAATATATATGTTTAACAGCTGTTGAATCCAGACCGTTTGAGCCTCTTTTTCCCAATACAGGGAAAATCAGCTTCTTGCCATACAAATTCAAGTTGGTGGTGGTATTACAAAGAAGGGATAGATAGGGGCCTTTACCAGGAAAATTAAAAGTTTCATTTAGAAACAAACTAACAAATAAAACCTTCCTGGATATGCTGCCATAAGTGACTCTTCTTATCCCTATAAGGTGTGGAGACCTGGAAGACAGACCTCATGCCCTTAGGTGATCCCAACTGAATTTTAAGATTTGAGAGCCAGCAGAGAAGAGTAAGAAATAGCATTGTATATACTAAGAAGCCAAACTAAAACATTGTTTGGAAAATGAAAATAATGTATCTCTTTAAAAAAATTCTAAGGGGCACCTGGTAGAAGACCGCATCTCAAACTCAAATAGTGATGCTGTTGGAATTATTTAATGTTATGGACCCAGCTAGCGTGTTTTCAGTACTACATAGGTAAGAGAGGTATCTTACCAGTATTCTGTAAAAACAAATAGTCCATTTCTGTATTAATTGCTATAAGAAGTCCCGCCCACACTCTATTGTGTCTTGGTGTTAGAAGGGAATGAAATAGCAATATGTATACCATTTCAAGGGCTTTGCTGGTAACTCAGACAGTAACGAATGCTGCAATGCAAGAGACCTGGGTTCTACCCCTGAGTCGGGAAGATCCCCTGGAAAAGGGAATAGCTACCCACTCCAGTATTCCTGCCTCGAGAATTCCATGGGCAGAGGAGCTTGGCAGGCTACAGTCCACAGGATCACAGTCAGCATGACTGAGCAACTTTCATTTTCATAACCATTCCAAGTCATGTAAAGCTCTCATTTCATCTGTATCAAGGTGGATAAATACCAGTGAAGCATCTTTCTTTTTCATTTGTACATTATATGGTGTGTAAGACCCTTATTCTGAGTATAAATGGATAGAATTTTCCTTTATACCTTGCAGTCTTTTAATCCTGTCTCTAGGAAGAACACATTCTCCTGGATGAAAAGGGAGTTTGTCATCTTTTACATTATTTATCTGGAAATAATTTAACTGTGGAATTTCTGATGAGGCCATCACAATATTTTTGCTTATGACTATGCAGGGTTATATAAAAAATAATGACATGATGCCAGTTTTCAATCCAATATTATTGCAAAAACTCCCTCAAAAGCTTTTGGAAATAACCTTTTTCCAGGCTATTCTTTCGTGATAAGAGAGTTCATCAAAAAAAAAGGTAGAGAATTTTAACTCACTAATATTTATCTCAGTGGCACAAATCTCCATGACAAGTTGTCCCAGAAAACCTTAAAGTGTAAGGCATGAAAACAATGATTCCAGTGAAGCTGGGTGCAGAGTTTCCACACTGCAGGCATATAAATCGCTGTCACTAGGACAATAGGAAAGGTCTCTGGGGCAGGACAATCTTATTATGCCCTTGGAGACCACTAGAATGTTAACAAGATCACTATTGTACTTTTCTCAGTGAACGTTCTGGTCTTTTGCATGTACGGGCCAGAAAATTTCGTGACATTTTGTGAAGGTTGCAGAGTGTGTGTGTGTGTGTGTGTGTGTGTGTGTGTGTGTTCATTCATTGCTGATTTTTATTAGACAGGTGACTAGCGTGATCGGTAGATGCTGTTGACATATACTAAAATTGAGGAGAGCCATATCACAAAGAATGAATTTTACTGAACATAAATTTTAAAATAAATTAAATTTTCAAATCAAGAGCATCAGTTTGATATTTGAATAACAATAGTTGTTCTCTTTCAAAGCATTCTCTGAATCTGACTGTGGTTACTGGTATACACCCAGCTTCTCTTCATTAGTGTCTATTTACCGAGGTTTTATTAGGCAATGACACCTTTTTCCTCCATTCTTTTTCTTTGTCTCCTTGCTCTCTGTAACTGCTTGCACATTTTTTGTTTGTTTGTTTTTTGCTTAAAATATCTTCCTCATCCCATTGCCTGCTCTAGACTTTGATGTTCACCTTCTCACTCATTGGGTGTTATTTACATTATGGAGTTTCCCAAACACTTCTTTGGAGAAAAAAAAAAATCTATATCACAAACACCACCATGGCATTTGTTAAGGCAGGGAAATTAAAAGTATGTAAATCTTTTGATGATGGAGGCACCTGTAGTTCTTTAGAATTTTGCTTTTGGTTTAACAATTTTGTTTCAAGTTTTACAAGATCAGCAATGGGTTCTTTCCAATCCTATATTTCATTCTGTCTGTTGCCTGATGTAGAATAAGCAGGAGGCCAAAATGCAACATAAAACTACTGCTATGGGAAGCTTTTATACAGGGTAGAACTTTCTCTACTGATTATGGACTTTGAGAAGCAAGTGGCACTAAGAAGCTGTTTCTTACATTACACTATATTAGGTATGATGTGGATTTCTATACCACAAGAAACATGAATTTTTAGCCCTCTGGGAACTGGCAATCTAAAAAATACTGATAAACTGGCAAATATTTCCCATAAATATTCATAAAATGACTTTCTAAAGGACTCTTTAATGGAATATTAAAACTTCTGAGTATTTTTTTTAAAAGAAAGGCTGATTTGAATGTATATGGGAGAGGGGGTGTGAGTGTGTATGTGTGTGTGTGTGTGTATGTGTGTGAATGAGCTTGATTTATTTGGTATCAGAATGTTCTTCATTTCATAGTCAGTCGTGCTGCAGTTACTTGAATACTTTCAGTTTTGTAATTTTGTAGGTATGTTACAGTGGAATAAGGTTGCATCAAAAAGAATATCAATAAAGCCTGAGTCAACTGTGCAAAATATAGGGATTTTACTTTAAATTGGAAGAAAGGAGCATGAAACCAAGTTTGTGAAATTCCTTTGAATGACAGCAGCTCAGGTACTTCCTATGCATCTGAGAGACAGTTCAATATGCAATATCAAGACTATCAAAATTCTGTTCCCTCTTCCCCAAATATTTCCACTAAGCCACTTCATTATCTGTAGGAGCTGAGTACTTTAGTATGGAATTTGGCTTTGAGATTTGATGCCCAAGGCCATTATGGTCCACACAAAAGTCAATCTCTAGCCAAACAGAGCCATTGCTACTATATTATAAATGTCAATGTTACTGCCAGGGGTTGGCCATGGTGTTCCTCATTTTAGTTACTGCTATTGCTCCAAACACTCAGACCAGCAAGCTTCAGATGAAGTGACACACTTCAACTGTCCTTCTAGATACACATGAGGTATACCAGCTCTCTAACTAGGCTTTGGTCATATGGAGTCAAATACATGCTGGCAAGTATGTCTTTTCATCCTTCTCTTAATTTAGACGTAGCAACAGTTCTTTAGTCATCTTACTTGAAAAGATCTCATCTTGTTTCACTCTGTATTTCTTTCTCAATTGGCTTGTTTAGCTCTCTTCTTTCCCATGTTGCTGCTGCTGCTAAGTCACTTCAGTCGTGTCCGACTCTGTGTGACCCCATAGACAGAAGCCCACCAGGCTCCCCATCCCTGGGATTCTCCAGGCACAAACACTGGAGTGGGTTGCCGTTTCCTCCTCCAAAGCATGGAAGTGAAAGTGAAGTCACTCAGTCATGTCTGACTCTTCGCGATCCCATGGACTGCAGCCTACCAGGCTCCTCCGTCCATGAGATTTTTCCAGGCAAGAGTACTGGAGTGGGGTGCCATTGCCTTCTCCCTTTTTTTCCCATAGTGATAGTTAATACTGTAATTTCCTAATAGATAGCATAAACAACAACAATAACATATTTAGGAATAAACAGAAAAAAAGACAAACAAGGACTTCATAAAGAAAGTTATGAAACTCTCTTGAAAGTCACACAGTAGAAAATATAAATAAAAAGAAATATATAGGAAGCACTGATTGTAAAATTCTCCCAAGATTAACCTATAAATTAAATGAATTCCAATCAAAACTCTAATATTTGTCATAAAAATTCATTCAGTTCAGTTCAGTTCAGTCACTCAGTCGTGTCTGACTCTTTGCGACCCCATGAATCGTAGCACGCCAGGCCTCCCTGTCCATCACTAACTCCCAGAGTTCACTCAGACTCATGTCTATCAAGTCAGTGATGTCGTCCAACCATCTCATCCTCTGTTGTCCCCTTCTCTTCCTGCCCCCAATCCCTCCCAGAATCAGAGTCTTTTCCAATGAGTCAACTCTTCTCATGAGGTGGCCAAAGTACTGGAGTTTCAGCTTTAGCATCATTCCCTCCAAAGAAATCCCAGGGCTGATCTCCTTCAGAATGGACTGGTTGGATCTCCTTGCAGTCCAAGGGACTCTCAAGAGTCTTCTCCAACAGTACAGTTCAAAAGCATCAGTTCTTCGGCACTCAGCTTTCTTCACAGTCCAACTCTCACATCCATACATCATCACTGGAAAAACCATAGCCTTGACTAGACGGACCTT
>SJYX01013020.1:413791-457733 GCA_006410675.1 Oreotragus oreotragus | reverse complement strand
GCAATTTGATCTCTGGTTCCTCTGCCTGTTCTAAAACCAGCTTGAACATCAGGGAGTTCACGGTTCACATATTGCTGAAGCCTGGCTTGGAGAATTTTGAGTATTACTTTACTAGCATGTGAAATGAGTGCAATTGTGCAGTAGTTTGAGCATTCTTTGGCATTGCCTTTCTTTGGGATTGGAATGAAAACTGACCTTTTCCAGTCCTGTGGCCACTGCTGAGTTTTCCAAATTTGCTGGCATATTGAGTGCAGCACTTTCACAGCATTATCTTTCAGGATTTGAATAATCCTAAAATTTATACCAAAAAAAAAAAAAAAGGTGATGAATATCCAGGACAATTTTCAAGAACAAAGACAGAAGATTTTTTATACTATATGCCAAGACCCACTATAAAAATATAGTAATTAAAACAGGGAGAAATTGGTACAAAGATAGACAAATACTCTGTACTGTTATAGATACAAGTACAAGTACTGGTATCGATACAAGTACAAGTGCAAGTACAAGTATAGATCACATACAAGTATAAAGATGTACAAATATTGGTACAGAAAATATAACATAGAAACCAATCCACATATAAATGACATCTTTCCTATGTGACAGAGAAGACATACATCAGTGGAGAAAGACATAGTCAGTAAATGTCAGTGAAACAATTTTTCCATACAGAAAGGGACAAAATCTCTGCCTCACACCATATACTAAATTTTAGCTCAGAAGGATTAAAGCCTAAGTTTGCCTTGTATTTTTAATAAGTATACCCTTTAATAATAAATGCTTTTAATAAAAAGTAAAATTGAAACATTCAGCATAATTTGCTGGCATCACAGTAGGAAATGATTTTTTAATTAAGACACAAAAATCATATTTAATGAAGAAAATTTCATTAAATAGGACTTCACTGAAATCAAAACCTTGACTTTGTAACAGATACCAGTGGGAAGTCATTTATGAGAAAAGATATTTGTAACCAATATAACTTGTAAAGTATTTGAATATAAAGGATAAAAGAATACCTACAAATCAGTAAGAAAAATGCAAAGATCCTACAGGAAAATTAACAAAGGATATTAACAAGCAACCAACAGAGCTAGAAATCTGGATAGAAATTAAAAATACATTATCACAATTTAAAGTGACAACATCAAATGCTGGTGAGAGTATAAGACAATGGGAGTTGCTAGTGGAAGTGTAAACTGATAAAACTTTCTTGAAGAAAATTTAGCAATATTGGTGTAGCTTAATTTAGAAATATCTTATTATCAAGCAGTTTTATTTCTAAATAGCTATCTTAGAGTGAATATCTGCAAAAGAAAACATGCAAAAGGATTGTTATTGTCACACCATTTGTAAAAACAAATTTAGAAACAAACAGTCTTGTAGTAAAACATTCAATGGCTTACTTATACAAGTAAGTTCCATTTGGAAACTTAGATGAGCAAACTAGATACATGAATATCAACACCTGCGATAAACCTAAAATATTAATATTAAGTGAAAAAAATATGTATAATAATGTTTAGTATATGAGGAAAGTTTGGAAATTTTAGCATAAAAATCACTACATATTGATTTTTGATACATAACTATTAAAAATACATCAAATGATATACATCTACCCCATTAGCAAGAGAAAAGTGAGAATAACTGGTGAGTTTGGGCTTAATTTACTATTTCATTTCTTTAAGAAACTAAAAAGGAAAATAAGACAAATTTCAGATCTATTCATACTTAATCTTTATTGGGATCATTAGATAATCATACCATTTCACTCCTTCCCATACATGTAAACATTTCAAAACTTAACTTGAAGTCCTCCAAAGAGAAAACTAGATTTTTTATTTAGAAATAAATGAAATAAAAATTTTGCCTATTCATAGGATATTGACTAAGCTGTATCCAGAGAAAAATGAAGTTTTAATGCATATTAAATTGACAAAATTAAATTTACTGATAATAAATGAAAGAAACATTCAACCCAGGGTGATAGAAAATGAACAATCATTTAAATTCAAAAGAACTAAATAACCATAAAAGAAGAAAATTACAGTGAAAGGCAAAAAACGAACAGCAGACTTATTAAAAAAGCTAACTTCAAACTAACAATACAATGCCGACTCTGGGAAATCTAATCAGAAATAAAAGAATAAGTGTCCAAGTTTAAAAAAAGAAACAGGACAGGGTAGCCTGATGTGCTGCGGTCCATGGGGTCACAATCAGTCGGACATGACTTAACAACTTAACAACAACATCAAAAAGGGAAACAATGGGGGTAAGAGAGGGGATATAACAAAGGTTTGGCAGAGGTCCGGAAGATCCCCTGGAGAAGGCAATGGCACCCCACTCCAGTACTCTTGCCTGGAAAATTCCATGGACTGAGGAGCCTGGTAGGCTGCAGTCCACGGCGTCGCCAAGAGTCCGACACGACTGAGCAACTTGACTTTCGCTGCGTTCAGAAGCGTCCCTACCTTTTCCCATTCAGCTGTTGGAAAGGGTTCTAAACCGTGAAAACTCCATTTCCTTGACTTCACTTTGTATTGGCTTGTGGTTAGGTTTGGTGCATGGAAGTTATTGGCAGAAAACTGGAGGGCAAAAGTCGCAGAAAATGTATGGCTAGTTCTCCAGGCAGATCGTGGAGGACGGAGGAGCCTGGCATGCTTCAGTCTCACTCAGGGTGTTGCAAAGAGTCAGACACAGCTTAACCACCGACCAGCCATCTCCAAACCACCGCTCTGATGGCATCTCAAGCAGCTGCTGTTCCTCTTCTGAGCAACAGGATCCTGTGTCCTCAGAACAAGATCTCCCTCTGTTTCTCCAGCCCCACGGACAGGATGGTGCAGACTCCGAACACTGCATCCCCTACACGCTTCACCATCCCTAGCCACCTCTTTCAGCTCTCCCAATATCTTTGTAACTAGTTCCTGAAGTTTAGTTCATACTTTTGAATGACCAGGAATAACATGAATTTTTCTGACGCTTCCCTGACAGATATGAAAAGAATGATTTAATCAGTTGATTCCTACTAACATGTGTTAATTGAGCATAAGTCATAATGATCTTGGAGAAGGCAATGGCACCCCACTCAGTACTCTTGCTTGGAAAATCCCATGGACAGAGGAGCTTGGTAGGCTGCAGTCCATGGGGTCGCAAAGAGTTGAACACAACTGAGTGATTTCACTTTCATGCATTGGAGAAGGAAATGGCAACCCACTCCAGTGTTCTTGCCTGGAGAATCCCAGGGATGGGGGAGCCAGTGGGCTGCCATCTCTGGGGTCACACAGAGTCAGACACGAGTGAAGCAACTTAGCAGTAGCAGCATGATGATCTTAATGGAGACTGAAGAAGAGCTCGACAAAATTTACTACTTGATGATGATGATAATAAAAGTAAATTCCATACTCAGAAATGTCTGAAGAAGAAAAAAAGGATAAAATTGCAAATATAAGGTGGTATGTGTGCTTTCTGCTGTAGTATGATCAGTACTCTCCCCAGTAATGAATGTCAGCTTCCTCAGTCTCAGTAGTAAGTTATTCAACTTAAATATTTTTCTCCAGTAGGCGAAAAATAAATTTTGATAAAATTCGATTTGCATTTCTTTACTAAGGCTGAGACTGACTTCTTGTCATATGTTGATAAGGTTTTTTGTAAACTGTCTTCTATATATTTTCTTTTTCTATTGACTAATGAGAAGTTTTTATATATACTCTTTTTATCTATTATATACATTGAAAATATGTTTTCTCTGTTGATCATTGAATGTCCTTTGGCTTTACTTATAGTCCTTTTTAACCACGTACAACATTTATTTTTATGCAGTTTTATCAGTCTTTTCTATTACAGCTTCTGAATTATGAGTTATGATTAGAAAGACTTTTTCACTTTCTTCTTAAGGACTTATTGCACATTTTCTAGTTTTCTTACATTTTTAATTTATTTAAAATTTATCCTACTGAAAACTATATAGTTTTTATTTTATTTTTTCAGGTGACCACTCAGAGGTCACAACATGTTATGCTGAAGAATCTATTTGTACCCATTGGTTTGTGATACCATTTTGTCTTATTTCTTACATTCACTTTGTATTCGGTGTCTTATTTCTAGACATTCTATTTTATTCCTTTTTCTAATAATGACTGAGATATTATAATATATTTTCATGATAATGTACTTTTTCTCAAGTCTAGAATCAAATGTTACTATAGAAAAGTCTGAAACCAGGGATTATAATACCTTCCGCTATAATCTGGCTATACAGAGGCTTCTTTCCTCCTTTAAACATCAAAACTTTGTTAGACTGCATCTCAGTATTGATTCGTCTGGTGTTCTTTCCTTTGGCATGCAGTGTCTATCAATATATATGTAGAGAGAGACTTTTATTTTTTAATCTGTTTATATCTTTAAATATTTGTTCCACTCCATTGTTTTTTCCTTTTCCAGACTCCAATTGTGTATATGTTGCCCTTTCTTTGCCTTATACTACATGTTGAGTGTTCTCCCTAATCTTTCCATAATTTTCCATTTGATTCTGGTCACTATTCTTGGTCAAGCCTTTAGCTCTTTGTCTGTACCTACTACCTCGTATGTTCTCTTTTGGGCCTCTCTCCATTTCCTGTCTGTATCTCTATCAGGACTTTTTATTCTATTGCATTTTTCCTAAGTTCTGCCAGGTCATGTTTCAACTCTCCCTATTTCCTTACCATCTTTTTTTAAAGTTGTGCTTCTATTTGTGATTTTTTAATATCTTTTAGCCCCCTCTCCTTTAAAAGTTGTTTATTAAGTAGCAAAATTTCAGCCTTTTAATCTGGCCAGAGCAACCTTTTCTAGTGAGTGTTCCTCAAGAGCAAGTTGCATGGTCCCTGCCCACCTACTTCCCACCAGCATCTGTGAATCGATGCTATGACATCTCCATTTTATAAATCTAGACCCAGCTTAATGCCAGTATTTTCTTAGACCTGCCATCTCATTATTCTTGACCTTTCTCCCCTCATACACCTTCTGCTCCATCTCTTTGCTGTTCTTAGTAGGTTGTCCCACTTTTGTTGTATGTAGGTGATACTGGCTTATTACTTTTTTACTAATTTTTCTTGAGGTCTGTCATCATTGGATCATCTCAATTTTACTTCTAACATGAGTTCAGAACCTCTTCACTCCTGTGATTTCTGTACTAATTTTGATTACTTTTGGTAAACTTTGTGCATTTTCATATACTATATTATATCACAATATAGCACAATACAACATAATGTAATATTCTATATCCTAGTTTTGGTGATGATGAAGCAGTTTATTAACATTATTACAAATCTTTTGTTTTTGTATAATACTCATGACAGAAACTGTTGTGTCAAGCTGGCTATCATCCATACAGGAGGATATTCAGGATTCTGTATCCAGACAACATGATTTGAATCCATGCAGCTCTTACATTTATTAGCCATGTGACTTTAGGCAAGTAACTGATTCCTCTCTACCACAGCATCTTCTTTTATAAGAAAATATCAGTAATACTGTGCACCTTATTGAGGTATGTGATATTACTACATGTATGTAACAAAATCCACTATAGCTGGTTTAAGCAGAAATGGATCAAATGGCCACAATTGTCACTCCCTTATACTAGTATGATCCACATATTTGCCATGGTCTCGTGAAAGGCATGGAGAAGGCAATGGCACCCCACTCCAATACTCTTGCTTGGAAAATCCCATGGACAGAGGAGCCTGGTAGGCTGCAATCCATGGGGTCACTAAGTCGGACATGACTGAGCAATTTCACTTTGACTTTTCGCTTTCATGCATTGGAGAAGGAAATGGCAACCCACTCCAGTATTCTTGCCTAGAGAATCCCAGGAATGGGGGATGAATCCCTGGTGGGCTGCCATCTATGGTGTTGCACAGAGTTGTACACTACTGAAGCGACTTAGCAGCAGCAGCAGCAGCATAAAAGGCAATATATATTTTCCTACCCCACGACTTGGGATTATCCATTTGACTCACTTTGGCAAATGAAAAGTTAGTGACATGACAGAAACAGAAGTGATTATACATATAGGTTTCTCTATTGGGCTTCTGCCATTTCTATGGAAACATACACCAAATAGCCAACATTCTTTCAATGTGAGCTTCAAGGTAAAGGATATCCAAATCAGAATTATAGCATGACACTTCCATAGCCAACTTGCAAACTTGCAAGCCTAAGAGCAGAGTCCCCAGCGATCTGAGAGAAAAAGATAAAATATTAATTTCTGTTCTATTAGGTCTTCGACCACAGAAATGATGTGGCATGTCAGACTTGAGATATAGAACATGGCAAACCTTTCCCATCACTAAATTTTATGTACTTTATGATAAAACTTGAAGATCTATAATCCATGAAAAGAATGTTCATATTTCAAGAGTCAGATTCATGATGGACTTGGAGTAATTTAGAAACTATTGTCAGTTATTTCTGATTTATATTTAGAGATAAAATGAATCCAATATCATAATTTTAGAGACTAAAATTTGAATCATAATGATAAATCAAAGGAAATCCTATAAAATGTTATCAAAGTTGAAAAATTCACTGCAAAAGTATTTGATTTCTTCATTCACCCATCATGACCACAAAAAGGGGAGGAGGGAGTAATATTTGTGAAGGAATTGATAATATGAAGCAATTAAATTTACTTAAACTACTTGTTGATCTCTGCTCGATTTGTCAGCTATTTCTTTTTTTTTTTTTTTTTTTACTTTATTTTGCTTTACAATACTGTATTGGTTTTGCCATATATTGACATGAATCTGCCACAGGTGTACATAAGCTCCCAATCCCGAGCCCCCTCCCACCTCCTGCCCCATATCATCTCTCTGGATCTTCCCTGTGCACCAGCCCCAAGCATCCTGTATCCTGTATCAAACATAGACTGGCGATTCGTTTCTTACATGATAGTATACATGTTTCAATGCCATTCTCCCAAACCATTCCACCCTCTCCCTCTCCCACAGAGTCCATTTTTTTTTTTTTTTCCCTGTACATGTCTTTTATTATTTTTTTAATTTTTAATTTTTGTTTTAACTTTACAATACTGTATTGGTTTAGCCATACATTGACATGAATCTGCCACAGGTGTACATAAGCTCCCAATCCCGAGCCCCCTCCCACCTCCTGCCCCATATCATCTCTCTGGATCTTCCCTGTGCACCAGCCCCAAGCATCCTGTATCCTGTATCAAACATAGACTGGCGATTCGTTTCTTACATGATAGTATACATGTTTCAATGCCATTCTCCCAAACCATTCCACCCTCTCCCTCTCCCACAGAGTCCAAGGAGATTAGAAAAGTACACAGAGAAAATGTTTGTACCCTATGGTGATTTAGTATCAGTAGAACCAGTCAGTTGAATAAAAATATATAAAATTATAGATTTATAATTTTATATAAATATATATAATTTTTATTTAATCAGCTGCCAAATTTTATGGGTTGCATTGTTTAGAAAATGGCAGCTTTTTCTTAAAGAAACCATAAAGTAGATTATGCATCTGAAATTGTAGAATGTAACACCACTGATCTTCAATGTACTATACTATTATGTCTATAAAAGGCAAATTTTTATTTTATACGTACACAGTATAGGAAAGCCCCTTGACACCCACATGGGCATTGCTAATTATCAGCACCATTAGTTTGGAATGGAAAAGCACAACAATCTCTTTAATAAAGAGTTGAAATGCATGCTTAAATATTAGAAACAGAGTATAAAATGCTTACACTGTATTTTGGTTTTTTTTTTGAAATATGTATACTATCATGTAAGAAATGAATTGCCAGTCTATGTTCAATGCAGGATGCAGGATGCTTGGGGCTGGTGTATGGGGATGATCTGGAGGGATGATGTGGGGTGGGAGGTGGGAGGGGGGTTCATGTTTGGGAGTTCGTGTAAAAAAATAAATAAATACAAAAAAAAAAAGAACAATGATTGGCCATAAGTCTTAGTCCCTACAAAGTAGACCTGCCTTGAAGCACTTTTATTTCATGTAGCAAAATGATTGGAAGTTCTGAGTTAGGATCACATCCCATCATCACACAATAACACAAAACTCAAACTGGCATCTGATTGAAGTTTCACATTTGGAACATTGGTGGGTTTAAAAGCGTGTAACGCGCTTCCTATAAAAAGCATGCAACCTCTTCCTCCCTGTCAGTATTCAGGGCTACACTGAAGGTTATGTTTGCTGCTGTTCTCTGTTGTCCTTAACCACTGACATTTTAAAAAGTCTAAATGCACTGTGTCTTGGGACTCCTTTGTAAAGTGGGCTTTATAAGTGAAAATGGTTGTTGGTACAACCTCTATTTGACTTCTGACTATCACCTCCAGTTTCAAGTAGAACAAGTTTTGCTGCCTTTGCAGAGTCCTCACATTTCCTTGGGGAGTCCATATTCCGTCTGGCAAAACCATCATTGTAATTTGTCAAAGTAAGAATTGTGCCCATGAAAGCACGTGTTCGAAAGAAATAGGGAGTATTGTCTGCCTGCTTTCTCTTGCATAAGCACATTCAAAAGCCTTCAGTAAATGAATGATCAGCTGGACACAGACAATGGCTTAGGGTAAATATGAGCTTATGCTGTAATGTTGTAGGAGGATCCATTAGAATGGAAGATGGATGGCACTTTTGCTATGCAAGAAGCATGTTCCATGAGGTGACATCGGTGTAGGTGCTAGAGGACTGTCTTGACTCAGGCTGGAGATCTATACTGAGAAGGGAAGGGCCAAGGAACATGATCTGCATCGTTAATCTGAAAACTTTTCTTTGTAATAATCATTGAAAAGGAACAGCCAAGTAACCATAACTCAATGTGTAGAAGTAAAACACTACTCTGCACATTTATATGCGGTGGATAGAATCCAGCAAGCTGGCCTCTCCAAGGAGATAGTTTCTTTATCTATTTGTAAAGCTGGGTATTTTCAATGAATACTTCAGGAGATACTATCTGAGGAATTCCAGGTAGCAATCTTCTACCACTAATATCACTGCCAACTTCAGAGACAAATGAGCCCAGGTGTTAGTCCCGCCTATGTCACGTACAGAAACTCTGAGCCTTGGGCAAACTGAGAATCCTTTCTAAGTCTACAGCTGCTCCTCCAACTGTGAAATACTATCTTCATAGAACTGCAACACATGTCAACATTTAGCACTTAAAACACTGAGCACTCAGTATGATTTCAATAAATGTTAGTGATTGTCAGATTTACTGACATCCCTTAAAAGAATTGGAGATCATTTGTAATGAAAAACAAATAGATAATAAAAAAGAATTTTAAAATTAATGAGACAGAAGAGGAAATAATTACACCAGTAACATACTAAAAACACATTTCTTGACAGACAAGGACAAAGTCAGGTAGGAAAAGTAATTCAGGGCTCCTGTACCTTATGATAGGCGAGGAGCTTGTTTCAGCCACAGGGCTGCCCAGACTTGCTGCCACTTCCGCCCCTCTTGGCTGTCAACCCTCCTATCCCAGCTGTATTGCAGCTTCACAGTGTTTGGCATTAATACTTCTCTAGCCTTCAAAAGATAAATGAATCGACCAAGACCAAGAGGTTAGCACCAAAATGTCATTTCATTTTTCTTAGAAAGTTCGCAAGGGAAACAATTTACCTTGCTTAAATAAAAAGATGTCAGTCATTTCCCTTGTAAAGATAGCTTACAAAACAGGAAATCAGGAATTCTACCAGGAAAATTTCAATATAATTTTATAGTATGGCTGACATTCTGACTATAGAGAATTCTCAGTCTTTTTAAATATAATGTCTTAAAACTTAAGCTTTAGAGTCTTCAGCTTTCATGTAATAACAGCTGATTCTGGCTTGTTCTTGCCTTTTAGCTGTTGAATGAAGACATACAACTTCCGAGCATAAGATTATGTAACTCTCCTCCAAGATGACAAATTGGCTTATTATATCTGTGCAGAAAAGACTTCCTTCCCTGTGTGCTGAATAGGTGGGAGGGTATACAGATATCTGATAGATTCTATAAGTAATCTTACTGCTAAAACTCTGCTCAATGATTACTTTATATTGTACATACATCTATCTACAGTGAACAGAATTTTATGCCATTGCATATTCATTTATATAATTTCATACAAAGATGATAACTTAATTAAATGATCATGGAAGATAATAGATCAAAAGTTTGTTTCATAAGATCAGTCATGTTAGACCATAGTCAGGAAGCATAAGATAAAACACAATAAAGAATTAAGTTCCAAGTCTAGAAATATATTTCTTATCTCTTCTCCCTGTATTATTAGTCTGCTTCTGCTTCCATAACAAGATGTCATAGACTGAGTGGCTTAAATAATAGCAGTGTATTTTCTTACAGTTCTGGAGGCTGGGAAGTCTAAGATCAAGATGTTAGCTGACTCATTTCCTAGTGAGAGGCTCTTCCTGGCTTGCAGACAGACAGCCACCTCCTTGCTGTGTCCTCGTTTGGTGGGGTTGGGGCAGAGGGAGGTGGGATAGCAGGAAGAAGAGGGAGGGAGAGGAAAGAAGAGAGAGGAGAGGAATGAGAATAGTGAATGTAAGTACTCAGGCGTCCCTTTTTGTAAGTATACTAATCCTTTTGGACCAGGGCCCCATCCTTATAACCTCATTTAAACTGTATTATCTCCATACAAGCCCTATTTCTAAATTCACTCTTCTAGAAACTTAAAGCTTCAACATACAAATTGTGTGTTGGGGGGGAGGGCACAATTCCACCTAAGCCACTTTCAAACTCAAAATAGAAAACCCCTTTGGGTTCAATCCCCTTAAGTAAGTAGGCCAGCTAAACTATTAGTTGACTCAGCCAGTCAATTAGTTATAGTAGGAAAAATCTGGAGGATCCAGAGCTAGGAGTCTTTCACTTGAAGTTAAAGTACCAGCCAGTCAATATTAGGTGGTACCCAAAATGAAATGCCTGATCTGGGTGTCCAGGGAAGTCGCTCAGTCATGTCCAACTCTTCGTGACCCCATGGACTGCAGCCCACCAGGCTCCCCTGTCCCTGGGATTCTCCAGGCAAGAACACTGGAGTGGGTTGCCATTTCCTTCTCCTGGAGAAATCCAGGGACACTGAATTCCTAGAAATAGACATTTTCAGTCAAGTCAGATGAAGCACCCAAGTCCAAGCTCCTGAAAGAGGTATTGGGGTGAGGGTAAGGGTAGGAGGTGGCACAAGCCTAACAGATGAAGTAGAAAGTGATCTGAATGAATTACAAAGACCAGGCAATGCCTTCAGATAGAATTGCGCATGTTTTTCTATATTGAAACAGCTTAAGGACACCAGATGCAAGCAGACAAATCTAAAGCCATAGTTCCATCATTAAACTCCAGTGCTAATTACCCCTCAAACATCTTAGGTAAATAAGAAAATCGTATGGCGTTAAAGCAGAAGAACCCCCCACCCCACCCCACCCAGTGCCTCTGTTTGGGTGGACAATATATTTATGGAGTAGCATACATTGCCCTTCACATAGTTGGCACAAAATAGTTAAGTGCACTGTGTTAAATATAAATAAAACCCTCTAGTGATAACAGTTGAAATCAATTAACAAAGCAGGCTTATTTTGGCAAAATAAAATTCCCACAGTATCAACGACATTCTGATTAGATGGCATTTAACTTTCACCAAATTAGAAGAATCCCAAGAGAGGTAGTCATTTCTAAGAAAAATAAAAATTGAAAAGAAGCATTTCCCATTCTCTCAATCCCCCTCCCTTGTCATCTTAATGGTTTAATAATTGCATATCTATAGACAAAATGAAATCCCTTTCAAAAATTTTGGATAGTACGTTTCTTCCCCACTCCACCTCCCATCCACTTTTCTGTATTCATTTTTAATGTTGCTCTCTTTTATACAAATATCAGCATAGGACTTTTATACTACATCTTGGCTTAAAATTTGTCAGTGCCATCTATGAAAGGTAAAACTGCCACCTTTGGTGATTAATCAAATTTTCTCTAAATGGGATTAATTCGGGTGGATGTAAGAAAAAGATTGTCAGGGTGCGTGTCCCTCTTCCTGTCTGTCCTCAGGTCTTCCTTTTTTTCCCTTTGCTGAATTGAAAATGAAGCAGAGCTATAATCTTGTGTGGCAGATACTGGATCCTTCCTTTGATAAACATCTAAAATGCTAATGAATGTGGGCTGCAGTTCTGAAGGAGCAAGCAAATGATTTGACAAGGATCTGGAGGGTAAAAAACCGAAGGAGAAGTTTCTGACTTAAAAGAACTCTTTTTGTTCACATTCTGTATTGTTTCCTGGAGAAAAAATTTTCCTCCGCGGAAAAACAGAAGAAAAAAAAAACATTCTGCTACATCAAAATGTGGGAGCCTGAAAAACTGATGAGCTTTCAGATTGTCCTCTTTTGCATGCAAATCATATCAGAAGTTCTCATTAGCATAAATGCATGAGCAACTCTAAATGCTTTTAATTTCCAATCTCAGCCAGCAGAGGAGTAATTTGTCACTGTCAGGGTGAAAATCTAAAAAGAAAAAAGGAGAGAGAGAAGGACTCCATGCTAAATTGGAATCATATAAATTTTTGATTTGCTAATTGACTGATGCTACAGTTCAATCAGCTGCCTTGAAGGTGTAAATAATTCAATGTATAGTCAGAAATAAAAGCATAATGTGCCTCTACCGAAGGTATATTAGTATTCTGTTCAGCGGGACATACCTGACCATATCTTTTTCACAGATGCCCCCTTTAGTCAAATTATAAGTCTTCTGAAAGCAACCGCACTCATACAAACCAATAAAAACGCCTCTTATACACCCCAAGCTATTCAAGAAGAGACATTAGGACCAAGGAAAGAGAACTTCGCAACCATTTCACTGTAAGCATCCCAGCAGGTTACAAGGAAGGCTTCATGAGCCACTGTCCATCAATAGCTCACTAATGCAATCATAAAGAGAAAAGAGAGACTACACCAAATACCAATCTTATCTCTGCTCTGGCTCACCTTCAATCTGTCCTTTCCTTTAATCAACTGCTTTAAATGTCATATGCAAAATGTATTTATTGCAAAAATCTCTCATTAGTGCCAGCATGGTAGGGATACTTGAAAAGCTACTCTCCATGGTTTATTTTTATCATGTACTTCTATAATATTAATATCTTTATTTTTAAAAGTTATCATTTGCACCATCCAAAAGTTAGTTTATAAATATTTTAGGAAATATTGCTTAATTCAAAATCAAATGGAATAAACATGACCAAAGTTCCAACTTATTGGAGTTCTCATTTATTTCGCAATTTGTATTTTATTCAGTAATGGTCAAGAAAATATGCTATAACCATGCTCCGGCACTTGCATTACAAAAAAATGAACTTGATACTGAAATGAAAATGCCAGTGCCCTGTGAGAATCGCAAGTAGAAATTAACTGTAGACTAATCACCCTGATGAGAAATTACAGAGATGCATGTGCCAACATTCAAGGAAGTCATTTGAACTACCTTTCAGTTTTAGCATCCAGACAGTAGCCTTCCTCAATATATGCACTAAGAGACCTATAGCAAACACCAAATACCTGGAAAATCCCATGGACAGAGGAGCCTGGTAGGCTGCAGTCCATGGGGTCGCAAAGAGTCAGACATGACTGAGCAACTTCACTTTCACTTTTCACTTTCATGCACCGGAGAAGGAAACGGCAACCCACTCCAGCGTTCTTGCCTGGAGAATCCCAGGGATAGTGGAGCCTGGTGAGCTGCTGTCTGTGTGGTTGCACAGAGTCAGACACGACTGAAGCAACCTAGCAGCAACAGCAGCAGCAGTATTCTAGATCCAATATCCTGGTTCTAAAATCTTGTTCTTCAACAATTTTTTCAATCATGCTTGATTTGTTTGGAAGTTCTATGGAGAGGAACTTGGTATTACATAATGCAAATATAGTAAGTCTTATGTCATATGTGTTTGCTATGGACTGTTTAGCTCTTTATTTCCCTTTCACATGTTGTCCTTTATCAATTACTTCTTATTGACCATATGTCAATAAATATTAGTCTCTCAGCCGTGTCCAACTCTCTGTGACTCCATGGACTTTAGCCCACCAGGATACTCTGTCCATGGTATTATCCAGGCAAGAACATTGGATTGGGTAGCCATTCCTTTCTCCGGGGGATCTTCTCAACCTAGGCATTGAACCCAGATCTCTTGCATTGCAGGCAGATTCTTTACCATCTGCGCTACCTGGGAAGTGCTTGTCATTGTCCCTAGGAAGACAGAATAAGAACTCTTAGCTTCTGAATGTTAAGAATCAAGAATGAGCACCAAACTCCTTAGCCTTTTATATCACAAAATTCATTTTAGAAACAGTAAACCTGAATGAATACTCAATCAATTAAAGGCAATTTTTTTTATCCTGTTCCAGACCAGATAAAATAACTAGAGCTTAGAAAGGAGGAGATAATGAGAGGAAAAACAAAGTTAGAGTCTGAATCTGAAGGTATAAATGGACAACGTTTTGGACTCTATATAAAAATAGATATATGAAAATAGAATTTGACCCACAACCCACTCAGGAAATCAATCTCTTATCTATAATAAATCACCCAAGAAGCCAGTCTGCTCTAAGTCAGACTTTCAGAAAGCCCTGTAACCATCTTTAGTAGCAATCCAGGAAGCCAAACAAAAACATCTATTATCTAATGGCCCCAAATAGCCAGGTCTTGATTGGTAACCAAGAGCCTCCCTAATTTTTTCTCCACTTCCAACTTAGGATCAATTATGGAAAGTTAAATGCACACCCTTAGCTGATCACATGTACCCACTGCTCCTAGTCAATAACCCCCAGCATCCTGTGCCCACAACTTCCATCAGGGCATACCCCAGCCATCCCACTCCCATGCTGTCACCAGGTCCCTGCCAAAACTCAAGTGATGGTGAGTTTGGAACTCCCATACATAGCAAGCTCTGAATTGATAGCCTTTGCTTTTCTCATTTAGGTGGTCTTTGTTTATTTCCACAAAAGGGTGGTGGAGTGCCCAAGGGGAGCCATGCCCTCCTCAAAACGGCATAATTCAATTGCTAGGTTCCCTGTGAGCCCCAAGAGCATGGAGACCTTCTGGCTTGCTTCCAAATGGCTCCCAGATGTGAGACGCTCTACAGAGAATCAATCTGGGGTATCAGGAGATCAAAATGACATCTACGATATTTTTGAGCACATTCTACCTGCCAATGTAAGACCATAAGACAGCGTGGTAACCCACTCCAGTATTCTAGCCTGGGGAATCCCGTGGACAGAAGAGCCTGGTGGGCTAAGTCCATAGGGTCGCAGAAGAGTCAGACATGACTGAAGCGACTTAGCAGGTACACAAAGGACTGACTAATTTCCATCCTGCCCTCCAGTAGCCTTAGCGCCTCATCTCTTCCTCCCCCTTCCTCTTGATAAAACCTGAATTGCTCAGCCAACTGCTAGTCCAGAAGATCAACTACTCCTCTGAGGAGGAGCCTTTTTTCAGCACCTACTCCCAAAACTAGCTGAACTTCCACTGACCTCTCCTTGCTCAAGTCCTGTAACAATTTCATCCTTTTCTCCCAAGGCAGAGCATTCCTTCAGTGCCTTCCTTGGCTTGGATTTTGACTAAAGTCTTGCTTTGCACAGAACTCTGCTTGACTGTCTTCAACATTGTACATATTTTACCTAATCTAATTTTCAGAACAACTCTCAAAGTAGGTACTACTTCTATTCCCATTTTATAGAAGGAGAAACTCTGGCATGAAAAATGTACTTGGGGGTAATTTCCAACACTCAGGGTATGCAGAGAAATACTCTGAATATGCTAATATGATGAGGGGTTTCCTCACCTCATCACTGTTGACATTTCTGGGAGGATAATCTTTTGTCGTGAGGGGGCCAAGAACTAAAAACAAAGGGAGGATTAGCATTTCCTTTTTACATCCTTTTAGACTTTTATTTTGATTTCACTTTTTAAAATAAGCATTTGTTAGTTTTTTAATTTGCAAATCATCAAGAGAGAAAAATTTCAAGAGAAAAGAAATCTCACCTTTGTTTCCTCAGCAGCCACATTGCGTTGCTGGTAAATATTGAGCTCATGATTAATTAAACTTTACAAGCCTTCTTATATTATACATAAATTGCTTTGTCTTTTCTAGCCTATACTCAAAATTGATTTTTTTCCAAACAAAATTCAGAGTCTTATATTCAACTTGTGATAAATTTCATATTCTATGTTCTGGTCTTTCATTGCAAGCCGGCAGTTGTTTAATTTTGACTCTCTCATTCAACTTACAATCTATCTCTTCTCGTTATTTATCCTCTGTAATATTGGCCACTGCATTTCAATGCCAAAATAGTGCTGCTGAAACAAAATGAAAGAGTCCTGTTCTACTTCACTAGAGACTTCCTGCTTGGAAGTGGAAACACATCCCTGCACCTAATCATTCCACTTGTGGGACCCCATAGCTGGTACCCTACTGATGCCCTGCTTGGCCACAGGTGGTGGGCCTGATCACCTAGCACACAATCCTCCAAGCGTATCCCACCAGAATCATTAAGTGTCATAAGGTGATTCTTCCCAGAAAGAAAGAAAATCTGAACTTAGAAACAAACATCCCAACCATATCCAGACATGGGAGGAGGAGGAGAGGCGTCCCTGGGACCTCTTCTGTCTTCATGAACAAACCCACGTGTGAAAAAGGCCTTTCTTTTACTTTGTAAATGCCTGGTACAAAGTGTACCAAATGTGTGAGTCAGACAGTTAAGTTGTGAGCAGGAGGAGCAGTTCTTCTGCATGACCCTATTGTTAAGAATCAAGTTTTTAATCATCTTCAGTCTTCCGGAACTACTTCTGGTCACCATGGTTTCTCAAAACGTGCCAGAAGCGGTTGTGTCGTCACACAGGCAAAGTCCCTCAGGAGTCCCTGATGTAATTTTTGGCCCATGAGCATTCATTGTCCTGTATCAGCAGCATCCTTTTCCATCCCTACCCATCACCTTTCCACTTACCAGGGAGAGCCCCCCACTGAATCCTAAACGTGACCTTAACATGGTACATGGAACACCAGATGTATAAGATATTCCAGTGAACTTCATTTGCTTATTTCCACTGAAATGCAGGAACTGAGAATGACCATTTCTCATTGCTCAGTCCCGTGTATGAATGTGTTAACATTTGATGAATGAATGAACAAAGATGAAACTGAATTTTAGTACATTTAAAACAGGTGCTTGATGACTTCTTCAATTTCTTAGGCTTTGATTTCTTTCAAAATATTTGTTCTCAAGTATCTTCCCCATTGGAACAGGATTTTCCTTGATGGAACAGGCTGAGCAGAACTGAAGCTGAAGGACTGTGCTTTCTGTACATCATCTGTTAGCATCATACCATCTGCTCCAGGCAGAGGGCCTCTCTGTTTCTCTCTTGCTCCAAATGTAGCTTTAAAGAGTCTTTTGTTTTATCTGGCTTTTTTTTTTTTTTTTTGCAAGTCTCAGTCTATTGCCCTGCGGTCCAATGGTTAGGACTCCATAGTTCCACTGCAAGGAACACAGTTTCAGTGTCTGGTTGGGGAATTAGGACCCCACAAACCACATGGTGCAGTGGGAAAAATGTTTTTGAATTAAAAAAAAATTTAATTTAATGTAAATGTTAATACTTAGAAAGTTCTATGACAACAAGTAACATATTTTTTTTAAAATGTGTACAGAATAGTAATACAAAATTTATTTTAGTGTGAGATAAAGCAAAACTCAGGGCTTCCCTGGTGGCTCAAACAGTAAAGAATCTGGTGCAATGCAGGAGACCTGGCTTTGATCCCTGGGTTCGAAAGATCCCCTGGAGAAGGAAAAGGCTACCCACTGCTGTATTCTTGCCTGGAGAATCCCATGGACAAAGGAGTCTGGCGGGGTACAGTCCGTGAGTCTGTAGAGTCGGACATGACTGACTTTCACTTTCAAAAACAAAGCAATATTCTGTGGAATAAACCAATTATTGAGCATCACCTTCTGAAGTCAATTTTAAAAATGAGTGTCATTCCTCATGATTCAGGATCAACTCCCTTCATGGCTTAGGAGTGCCCTCATCCAGGGTGAGCTCGTCAGGAAGCCCCTAAGGAGTCACACAGCTACAGTAAGTTCTAAGGATTCCCCTTCCTTTTCCATCAAAATTCTTTGCAATTATATTGTTGGCATTTTATTTATTTATTTATGGCTGCACTGAGTCTTCATTGCTGCATGAGTGTTCTCTCTAGTTGCTGCAAGCAGGGGCTTTGCTTATTGCAGAGCACAGGCTTAGCTTCTCTGTGGCATGAGGAATCTTCCCAGACCAGGGATCAAACCCATGTCCCCTGCATTGGCAGGCAGATTCTTATCTACTCCACCACCTGGGCAATCCTTGTTAGAATTTTATTTCTAGAAAACTTGAGCTTTATTTACTTATAGATGGCTTCCCACCATAATATAACTACCCATAGTTTTAATAAATATATAAAATCTCTTTCCTAAAATCTATGTTGCTGTTCTTGACAATTAACAGTTTTTTTCTAAGTCTGTATCATTTCTAGTTACCTAGCCAGTTTTTTTTCCCTGTGTGTCCAGTTTAAGAATTATTTGTGGTCAAGAAGACGTGAGGTATAATCCTACTTTGACTACTTAATATGTTTTACATGGGTGACTTCTTACTCGGAGTGGCTCCATTTCTCCATCTGTAAGACAGCGATGACAATTGTATCTAGTCCAGTTCCAACGTCTCTCATACAACTAGATTCTCTTACCTTACCGCTGTTTATCTTACCTTAGCTGTTTAAGGATGCTCAACCAGGGTGACTGTGCCCCAGGGTACACTCGGCATTTTATTTGTTCAGTGGCTGAGTCATGGCTGATTCTTTGTGACCCGATGTATGGACTGCAGCATGCCAGGCTTCCCTGTCCTTCACGGTCTGGCATTTGCTCAAACTCACGTCCACTGGGTCAGTGATGCTGTCTAAACATCTCATCCTCTGTCGCCTGCTTCTCCTCCTGCCTTCAATCTTTTCCAGCATCAGGGTCTTTTCCAGTGAGCTGGCTTTTCACATCAGGCCAAAGTACTGGAATTTCAGCTTCAGCATCAGTCCTTTCAATGACTATTCAGGGTTGATTTCCCAGCATGGGGGCATTTTTTTATTTTTCACAAGTGGGGGAAGTAGTTACTGACACCTAGTGGATAGAGGCCAGCAATGCTGCTAAATATTCCACAACGGAGATCCATGTAGTCCAAAATGTCAAGAGTAGAAAGGCTGAGACCCTCAGCCTTTCATGGAGATGTAAACCTCCTTTCATGGGGATGTAAACCCCATGAAAACAAGAGCCGTGTTGGTCATCACCCTGCTGCCGAGCATCGCACCTAGCTGTGGGTGTGCACAGGATGTGGAACAAATAATAGTGCAGAAGGAACGGCTGCAGAAGGCCTGAATTCAGAGCTTGGAAAGAGAGAGCATTCATCAACCACCATTCAACACCCAGTAAGTACATAGAAAGTCATGCCCAAAATATGAAAGAAAGAAAACCGGGCAACTTCATAAATACTTAGCCAGTCACGTGCTGGTAAAAGTTTAACCATCATCTCTCAGGCTGGTCAGAGCAAGGAGTGGAGGAAGCCCTGACCTGCAGTGCCTTCCGAATTCTGTAGTACAGAGGGAGGTTCAAGACAGGGGGCATATGTATACTTATGGCTGATTCATGTTGAGGTATGGCAGAAACTAACACAATATTTTAAAGTAATAATCCTCCATTTAAAAATAAATAGATAAAAATTCTGTAGTACAGATACTCTCACTATGGGTGTTTCTGAGTTACCAATGTGATATCACTAAACTGAGATTTGGAAAAGTTGCCCACAATCAGCTCATATAAGCAAGTTCAAGCCAGCTCCAATATTGTTGCTTAGTCACTAAGTTGTGTCTGACTCTTTGCAACAACATGGACTGCAGCCTACCAGGCTCTCTGTCCACTCTTCTTATCCTGAGCTTTTCCCTCTGCCCTCTGTCAGCATTGTACCACCACCTTTCCACTATGATTTACACCTTACCTTCAGCTGCTTTCATTACTCCCCTAGGTCCTCTGTGAATCTAATATTAAAGAGTCCAAAATAACTATGCCTCACCTTCAGGTTTCTTGTGGGCACAAGAATTTCACAGTGCTTTTCCAGCCTGAGTTAGAAGAAAACCATGCATTTTCTCTGAGTTCATTGACATTCTCATGGCCAATTCAAAAAAGAACGAAATTTTTTTTTTACAACCAAGAACGTCTTTAGACCATCACTTAAATCATGATCAACTTATAAAAAGTCATTAAAAGCACAACAGTAATAGATTAGAAAATGAACCAATACCCCAAAAGGGCCAACAGGATTCAAAAAACTCCATTTACTTTCTGTGGTGACTAGTTCAAGCTCACCCCTAATGAAAGTGTCTGATTTTGGGGCTGGTAAGTGGGAAATTCAAGGGAAAGATGAAGCTCATGCCTTGATGAAGCACACAAATAGACATCCACTTGCCCTCCACACATACACCTAATCAAATAAAACCTTGATGATCCAACACCATGCTGCTACTGCTAAGTCGCTTCAGTCGTGTCCGACTCTGTGAGACCCCATAGATGGCAGCCCACTAGGCTCCTCTGTCCCTGGGATTCTCCAGGCAAGAATACTGGAGTCGGTTGCCATTTCCTTCTGCAATGCACGAAAGTGAAAAGTGAAAGTGAAGTCGCTCAGTCGTGCCTGACTCTTAGCGACCCCATGGACTGCAGCCTACCAGGCTCCTCCCCTCTGTCCATGGGATTTCCCAGGCAAGAGTACTGGAGTGGGGTGCCATTGCCTTCTTCATGAGAAATTAAATACTCTTCTTTGTTAAAATAAAGATTAACTCAGAGGATTATTTCAGTCAGGTATCTCTAGACTTCTAAAAACTTTAAAATTTTAGAGCTTAAAAAAAAATCAGGAGTGAGCAAGTTTGTTTGTCCCCTCAATTTTATGAATGTATGTGTCCATTTCCCTTACCTCTCCTGATAAAGAGAATGTAACTCATAGAACATGGGTGCAGTGACTTTGCAGCCTGTGAACTTGGTGGAATGCTAAGAAATCCCTTCTCTTTATTGTTTGGGGTAAGAAGTGACCACAAGAGAAATTTTGGTGAGATTTGGAAGTCAGAAGTAAGCAGAAACGAGCTACTTTGTAAGGAAGGTTGACACGGAGCACTAGGAATGGCTGCCTTGCATGCACGTGGCTGCTGATCTCCTGGCTACATCCTTGGCGGGATCCAGCAGCCTCTGCATCTCCTCCTTTAGCTTCTCTACTTGTGTGTTGTTCTGTGGCAAAGAGCACCAGCTCCTCCTGTGGGTCCCTTTGCTGTACAGGTTGGAAGTGGCGGCAGGCTTGGGCATGTCCGCATGCCGCCAGTGCCCTGTTCCATTCGACGCACAGCAGTTCTGCCTTCTTGGTTAAGCCCTAGTCTATACAGTGGGTGTACAGGATGCTGACTTCCTAGGTGTTCTCTCTCCTTTCATTGTTGTTGTTTAGTTGCTAAGTCTTGGAGAAGGCAATGGCACCCCACTCCAGTACTCTTGCCTGAAAAATCCCATGGGAGGAGCCTGGTAGGCTGAAGTCCATGGGGTCACTAAGAATTGGACATGACTGAATGGCTTCACTTTCACTTTTCACTTTCATGCACTGGAGAAAGAAATGGCAACCCACTCTGGTGTTCTTGCCTGGAGCATCCCAGGGACAGGGGAACCTGGTGCGCTGCCGTCTCTGGGGTCGCACAGAGTCGGACACGACTGAAATGACTTAGCAGAGTTGCTAAGTCATGCTCGACTCAGCAACCGCCCACCAGGCTGCTCTGACCATGTGATTTCCCAGGCAAGAATATTGGAGTGGGATGCCATTTCCTTCTCCAGGAGATCTTCCCGAGCCAGGGACTGAATACATGCCTCCTTCATTGACAGGCAGATTCTTTACCACTGAGCTATCTGGAAAGCCCCTCTCTCCTTAATAGAGAGCAATACACATCTGTGGGTGCTCTATCTGCCTTCCTTTGCCCCAAGCCAGCACCGACCTGCTCATAGCTCTTTTATACACCATGGCTCCAAGCATCTGTTTCCCAGAATGATTGTGCTGGCAACAGAGTGTGCTCAGATCACACCTGAGAGGGGCCAGAAATATCAAGACATTAACACCACAGAGGTAAGCCTCAAACAAAGAGAGGTAGGAATTGGTGGATAAACCTTCCCGCTTCCTCATCCAACCACAGGAAAATACTGAAGTGGGTTCTACAGCTTTTACAAGTTTTCCCATGGGTAAAGAAACTTCCTGCCGATACAGGAAATGTAAGAGACACAGATTTGATCCTGGGTTGGGAAGACACCCTGGAGGAGGAAATGGCAACCTACTGCAGTATTCCTGCCTGGAGAATCTCATGGACAGAGAAGCCTGGCGGGCTACAGTCCATGGGGTCGCAAAGAGTCGGACACGACTGATGTGACTTAGCAGCAGCAGCAGCTGCCACTGCTCTAAAGCCCCCACTGCCCCCCGGCCATGGTGTTCTCCCTAAAATATATTTGATTGCCTTTCATTCCAGCCCTGCTTCACTTCTTCATCACAAAACAGTGCTTTGGGGATCATCTTACAAACTATCTACTCCTCAAAGCTTTCTTTCAGGATCTGCGTTTGATGAAACTCAAACTAATACAACCTCTAAAAGTCTTTATGTTCTGCTTTAAAAAAGGACATTCCCTTGTGAAATGCAAAAATGTTACAGCCATCTTACAGTATCTCAAGGTCGTCGTTTTATTATAGCTCCTTGTACAAAACTTAAGACAAGGTTCCCAACGTTTTCCAAAGAAGAGCAAATTTTATTTCTCCCAAGGCTGATAGTCCATCTATTCACCTCTCAAGCTAACTCTGGAGTTACAGGCAGGGCAAGTATGGACACCTCACCTTCTTTCGGGTGGGAACTCACCTTACAACCACCAACTGTATGCCAGGACCTAACAAGGTAGGCATGAAAGTCACCAGAAAAACGAGGCAATATATGTCCAGTTTGGCTATGTCATAAACAAATTTGTATAAAAGCAAAAGAGACAAAATCAGCCTGAAGAGCAACTTTCCCCATGAAAGTGAAGTAAAAGTGAAAGTGTTAGTCACTCAGTCGTCTGACTCAGTGACTCCATGGACTGCAGCCTGCCAGCTCCTCTGTCCACTGAATTCTCCGGGGCAAGGATTCTGGAGTGGGTAGTCATTCCCTTCTCCAAGGGATCTTCCCAACCCAGGGATCCAACCCCAGGTCTCTGGCATTTAAGGCAGATTCCTTACCATCTGAGCCAGCAGAGAATCCCCATTTTCCCTGTAGTACACTCTATATAATGTTTTTAGAAATACTTTCGTTCACTTTTCTTGCCCTTTATTTCTAAAAAATAAAAAAGTCACCATGGGTTGCAGAAATTTATATTGGGTTTCCAAGTAACTAAGTTCTTATTGTTCCAAATATAGAACAAAAATTAGAATTATTTTAACTAGTTCTTTCAAATATAAGATAGCACCAGGCAAATTACCATCACACAGTAGTCTATGGTGAAGGCTAGGTTTGAGAGGAATATTTAGCAAATAATAAAGATCCATGCTGAAACTATTCTCTTATTGGTCTTTGTTTCCTTCCTGGTTTTTCCTTTTGAATCAATGGCAAGCCTAACATTGCTATTAAGCCAATAAAGGGTGACTGAAATGGAAGCAGCCACAATAGCAGCTGATGATCTAGAAATATGTGTGTTACAGGTCTCCTGGCCTGGTGCCACAGAATCATTTAATTTTAAAGATCACATAACATGCAAGCCCGAATGAGTCAGCACTCCAACTTCTGGATGAAAACTTAAAGTCATCATTTAATTATCCACCACAAATACCAGATAATTACTTTGTAAATAGAAAGGAGATGTTTTTGTATTCACATTCCAACTGAGTCAATAGAACATTTAGATCGGAAAACAGAAACATAATATGAAATGTTCAGTATGCTTACTTACACCTTTTTTTAAACTGATTGTAAAAGAATGGTTCTGTTTCTCAAGAGAGAGTTTCTCAAACTCCCTAAACATATTTGCCTGTGGATGAATAATTTAGCAGAGAACTTTATTTAGAAAAGTTCAGTTGTCATCATTGTAAGAAGGTGTGCCATATTAATCATCCACGAAAATTAGAATAACTCAACATGGGTTAAAAGTAACAGCTAAAAGGCATCTGAATGTATTTAGATTAAATGAACTGATACTTTTATCTTTGGAGAGCTAAAAAAGCTGCTTCACACCCCTCTGAGTTCTTTTTAACAATGGCTATTATGTCCTTCTTTTTCATGAAGTACAACTATACTTTCTAACCACAATAATAATAGGAATAATATAAATGTTATAATGAGCCTGGATTTAAGTCCATCACTGGGAAATCATTTGAACGGAGAAAAAGAGAGCTTTGTATAATAAGAGAAATTCAGCTTTATTGTATTAGATTGTGTCATGTTAGGAATATTCAGATTCTTTATTTTGCAGAAGATTTAGAGTCTTCATTGAAGAGCCTATTATAACCATGCACATCAAAAATATTTTCTTTAATTTGGAGAATAAAATTTGTTTTGCAAAACAAAAAAGAGCTCTTTTAATGCAACAAGAATACACTGTACCAAGAATTCTTGGTGGGATGCCTCCTTATAATTGCACCAGTTTTAATTTATAGTATCCATTTATTATTTCCACTGTTTTGTTTTCTGATGAAAGTTTTATGCTCTGCAGAAATTCAGTGCAATGAGGCAGGCCTAGTATTTTTTATTGTGCTGAGTTATAGCGAATCTTTTTTTTTTATGCTAAGCTATTGTTTTAGATGATTCTTAGCTTTTCTTCAATACTATGGCTCAGTCTTGCAGAAATGTATTTAATTTTTGTGTGTGTGAAAAGTGAAAGGCAAAATCATGCATTATGCTTGTCTGGCAAAAAGAAAATCATTAGCTCTTGCCAAAAGCAAAACAGTTGATCTCTTGCCATGCTATTGTATATGATTACTAATTTTCTATCAAGCATTGTCCTATGATAAACGAAATGGTCTTTCAGTGATGCCAAAAGTCAGGCAATTCTTTGATAACTCAGCAAGACTACCTCTAACTACTTCCCAAAAGGGTCTTTTCAAGGAAACCACATCTACAGCTTTTTCAGGAAGGCCAGGGATATAAGCGTTCCTCAGGCAGATTTAATTGTAACACTAATTAAATGATCCTCTCATTCACTAATTAATTATAGAATTATAGAATGATAGGGTTGAGAGGGACCTTGAGAGATCAAAAGAGGCAGCACCTACATCTTCTGTAGGGACTGTATATAAACTATTCTAGACCCACAGAAAATTGTCCTATTTTTCAAATCTTAGTAAAAGAATTTTGTTTACTAGATCTTTTCATGATGGAGTCCAGGGATGGATGCACATTACGTGAAAAAAATCCTTCCAGCACATCATTTAGTTGCCACCTTTAGAGAAGCCTGAGATCACACCTGGACTCCATCCTCTGGGTCAGCCTGAATTGTTTCCTTTCCTTCAGGGACTAGTCTCTGTCCAGGCTAAACAGCCCATGCTTCTGACTTGTAAGCAGTACCTTCTTTTTCTGTATTTTTCAGTTGTCACAGGTTATTCTAAATTCTCTTAAAGTTTTCCACATTTTCCTTTATTTCTGGAATTTATACCTGGACAATGTAAAGATGTAATCAATGCAGAATAAGACAATGAGTGTGTGCTAAGTCACTTCGGTCATGGCCCGCTCTTTGTGACCACATGGACTGTAGCTTGCCAGGCTCCTCTGTCCACAGGATTCTCCAGGTAAGAATACTGGAGTGGGTTCCTGTGTTCTCCTCTGTGGAATCTTCCTGACCCAGGGATTAAACCTGCAACTCTTATGTTGCTTGCATTGGCAGGCAGGTTCTTTACCGCTAGAGCCACCTAGGAAGCCCAAAGATAGGGCACCCCTGATACTACCCCATGTGAGACCCTCTGACACAACCCACCCTAGGCGGAATGCCACAAGAAAAGAAATTTGCTTCATTGGCCTCTCCTATCCACCACAAGCAGCTGGGGAGAGTTGCTCTAGATACCAGTTCTACCTCAGAAGAAAAGAAAGGAAAATAGGGCAGGAAAAAAGATGTTTAAATTTAAAATGTCCAAACACCTCCCAGGTTACGTGAATGTTTTAAATTTATATATTCAAAGAAGGTCAGAAAATTCCCCAAAAAGGAAAATTCAAAGAAAAAATGCCTATTTATATCAAAGTTCAAACTGCAAAACACCAAAGGTAAGGAAAGAAACTTGAAATTAGTCAGAAGAAGATAAGATGCATTGCTTACAGTGGAACCACAGTGCAAATAATCAGAAATTTCTCATTAGAAACCATGGAAACTAGAGACAGTGGAACAATATATTTAAAGCACTGAAAATTTAAATAAGTTTTCAATGCAAAATTCTATGCCAAGTGAAAAATATCCTTAGAAATGAAGGTGAAGAAGAGGAATTTTAAGATAAAAGCCAACCAAATATTTCAACAGCAGATCTCACTATTAAGAAATACTTCACGCATTACTTTAGGCTAAAAGAAAGGTTTGCAGAGAAAAATTTGATCTTCAGGGAAAAAAACAGAAGCATTGGAAATGGTAAATATCTGACTGACTTTTCTCAATTTCCACAAAATACCTATGGCTTTTTAAAATAAAAATTAAAGCATTGTTTTGTGATGTTTTCAGTGTTTGTTGTAGTAATATTTTACCAGATACAAATGTTGTCATTGTATACATATTGAAGAGATTTATATAACTGCAAGCTTTCTAATTTTACTTTAAATGATGCAATACTAACTCTAAGTAATCTGAGAAAGACTATGTATTGTATTGCTTTCTCAAAAAAAATTTTTTTTAAACCGTAAAAATATATAGATAGTATGTCAAAGAGGTATAACAATATACAAGTTGATATATAAAAAGGAAATCTAAAACATAAAAAGTTTATGTTTTAAAAAACTAAAAAAGTCTAATATACAAAATTTTAAGAAAGAAAAGGGAGAACATAAAAAATAATAAAAGCAAAGGATATAAGCAGAAAAAATTAAATGGAAAATATCACCTAAGCAAAGAAATAATTATATTAAATGGCAATAATACAAACACTCTAATTACAAGTCAGAGATTGTCACAGTGGATTCAAAAGCAAAATCACCACCCACCAGAAAATATTTCCAATAAGAGATATATTTTGAGTATGAAAATACAGTCCAAAAAGAGAGAATCTAATTACTAATATCAGAAATAAAAAAAGGATCAATTTAGATCTTACTAATACTAAATAAGGAATTTTTCAATGTTTGACAGCTTAGATTAAAAGGATAAATGCCTTGAAAATGCCATTCTAGAATGACAAAAACAAAACAGGAAAATTTAATATCCCTATGTCAATTAAGAAATTGGATTTGTTATTTAAAAAATTCAGCAATGACAATAGAATAGTTTTGCTGGTGAACTCTATCAGACATTCAAGAAAAAAAAATTATACTCACTTTGTCTATTGTTTAAAAAAAGGGAAGAAATATTGACAAACTGGGCTATTTTCTGGTCTATAAACTCTAAATTTTATAAAACTCAGATGTAAAAATCCTTTGCAAAATGTTAACAAATAGAATCTATATATGTAATACATTGCTACTAAGTGTGCTTTATCACAAGAATTCAAGGCTGGTTGAACATTTTAAAATGTAATTTAGTCTATTGAAATAACAAAAGAGAAACCTTAAATAATTTCAGTAAATGCAAAAAAGTAGCTGATAGAATTCAACACATTCACAATTAAAATTTTTAGCAAACTGGAAATAGAAAGATTTTCATCAATCTGACTTAAAAATATATCACTAATATTGAAACATTTTCCCCTGAAATCATTAAGGCAAGACTACTGTTTTCACCACTTCTAATTAACTTTATCGGAGAAGGCAATGGCACCCCACCCCAGTACTCTTGCCTGGAAAATCCAATGGATGGAGTAGCCTGGTGGGCTGCAGTCCATGGGGTTGCTTACAGTCGGACAGACTGAGCGAATTAACTTTATAATTGAAGTCTTAGCTATTGTAGTAGGCAAAAAAAAAAAAACAGAAATATAAGGCATCTCAATCAGAAGGGAAAAATAAAACTTTGTTTGCAAAAATCTCAGTGAATCTACAAATCTCTTGTACACCTAAGTGGATAAATAGAACATGTTTATGGATTAGACACCATGGAGTGAGAAATCAAATGGGTCTTAGGAAGCATCACTGCAAACAAAGATAATGGAGGTGATGGGATTCCATCGGAGCTATTTCAAATTCTAAAAGATGATGCTGTGAAAGTGCTGCACTCAAAATGCCAGCAAATTTGGAAAACTCAGCAGGAGCCACAGGACTGGAAAAGGTCAGTTTTCGTTCCAATCCCAGGGAAAGGCAATGCCAAAGAATGCTCAAACTACACCTCACACACTAGCTAAGTAACGCTCAAAATCCTCCAGGCCAAGCTTCAACAGTATGTGAACTGAGAACGTCCAGATAGTCAAGCTGGATTTAGAAAAGGCAGAGGAACCAGAGATCAAATTGCCAACATCTGTTGCATCATCAAAAAAGAAAGGGAATTCCAGAAGACCATCTACTTCTTTATTGTGTATGCTAAAGCCTTTGACTGTGTGGATCACAACAAACTGCGGAAAATTCTTCAAGAGATAGGAATACCAGATCACCTTGGCTTAAAACTCAACATTCAAAAAATGAAGATAGTGGCATCTGGTCCCATCACTTCATGGCAAATAGATGGGGAAACAGTGACAGACTTTATTTCCTTGGGCTCCAAAATCACCACAGATGGTGACTGCAGCCATGAAATTAAAAGACCCTTGCTCTTTGGAAGAAAAGTTATGATCAACCTAGGCAGCATATTAAAAAGCCGAGACATTACTTTACCAACCTTTGACCATCTGGTCAAAGCTATGATTTTTCCAGTAGTCATGCGTGGATGTCAGAGTTGAACCATAAAGAAAGCTGCACACTGAAGAATTGATGCTTTTGGACTATGGTGTTGGAGAAGACTTCTGAGAGTCCCTTGGACGGTATGGAGATCAAAAACAGTCAATCCTGAAGGAAATCAGTCCTGAAAAATCATTGGAAGGACTGATGCTGAAGCTGAAACTCCAATACTTTGGCCACTTGATGCCAAGAACTGACTCACTGGAAAAGACCGTGCTGGTGGGAGACATGGAAGGCAGGAGGAGCAGGGGACGACAGAGGGTGAAAGGATTGGATATCATCACCAACTCGATGGACATGAGTTTGAGCAAGCTCTGGGAGTTGCTGATGGACAGGGAAGCCTGGCATGCTGCAGTCCATGAGATCACAAAGAGTCTGACACAACTGAGTGACTGAACTGAACTGATGGTTAGAAAATTCAATATCATTAAGATGTTAGTTATAAGAAAACTGATCTATGACTTTAACATAATTTTAATTAATGCTTTATTTTGTAGTAGTTGTTCAACTAATTTTTAAAATATATATGACAATAAAAGAATTGTATAGTAATAATGTCCTAGTATAGCCTAGGACATTATTTAAAAGAGGAACAAAGTTGGAAGACTTACTACTATAAAAAAAACTTTTTGCTATAATAATCAAGAGAGCTTAGAATCAGTAAACATATAAACAGATAGTAAAATTCAATAAAGAATGCAAAAGTATATCCCCATGTATAGTCAGTTAATTTTTGTTAAAATTGCCAAAGAAATTCAATGGAGAAAGGAGAGTCTTTTCATTCAATGGCACTTGAATGACTGGATAACCCATATCTTTATAATTAGCAGTTGAACTTTACTTCTCATGATGCATAAAAATCAATTTAACATAGGTTATAGACCTAAATCTAAAACCTAATATGAAACTTCTACAAGAAACTTGGGAGAAGATCTTTGTAACCTTTGGATAGGTAAAAATTTCTTAGGTCATGAATTCCATAAAAGATTTTTTGAAAATTCAACCTCATCAAAATTAAAGCTTTTGATCTTCAAATAAATGACACCATCAAACAGTCAAGCCACAGTATCAGAGAAATTATTTAGAAAACCTGTAGAACAAAGAACACTTACATTCAGTAATAAATTTATCAGCCTAGTTTTTAAAAAATGAGCAAAAATTAAGACATGGCCCTAAAGGCAATACAGAAATAGTCAAGAAACACATGAAGAGATATTCAGTATTATTAGTTATCAGGAAAATATAAATTCAAATCAAAATACAATACTCTCTAAAGCTAAAAGTCTGACAACACATAGTAAAGGCAGATAGAGGGAGCAACTGGAACTCGCATAATTAAAAATTTTATATATATATATATGCAGTTCATTGCATGTAAATTACTCACGTTCGAAAATACCTATTATCTACCTTGTCCTGAACAAAAAGAATCCAGTATAACCGAGATAACAAAAATATATATTAAAGAGTCTGATGAAATAACCAAAACAAATTGTCATTAAAGGGACATAGTCTATTTTTGCTCATTTATGCAAACAAAATAAAGCCACTGGTTAAAACACTCACATCAATGGTTTATTGTTTTGGCTCAGCTTTTACTCAGAAGGTCCATTCAATTTATACATCCAACAGGAGCACTGCAACCCCGACTCATTTTGCAATTAGAATCGTCAGTGTGAGTGTAGCAGAGCTAAATAACTTGGCATCATTTTCCTGGAAGAAAAAAAAAATCCCTTGTAAAAACAGCACTTCTATTTAGTGTCCAGATGTTAACTTTATTAAACTAAAAACATTCTCCTCCCTCTTCACATTCTGTGGGCATTATTTTGGCCTATTTTATAAATGACCTATTTTATACTCACAACCAGACAATTAGATGTATCAAAATCCTGTAATGAAACCAAATTTTCAATAGTGAATTCTCTCTCCCTTTGTGTCTTTTAAGAGAATTTATTTTTTTTTCCTTTTGCTTCACAGATATAGAGAATAATTTGTATAAACAAAATACATTTATACAAATGTTATAACTTGTGCTAATAAAGATAATGGGCCTCCAGAGAAAACAGTGGCCAGGGATCATGCAACTTGAAATTTATTTTAATTTGTATTCTTCAGGAAAAGGCAAAAAAATAAATAAATAAACACTTCTCATTTCCATATCAGTTAAGATTCAATATTCACTGGTCGGACAAACTACCTTATATTGATATGCTAATTAAGTCCTCAGTGCATATTACTCACACCTAGGGTGATATATAAATCTTATTAATGAAGAGAGCAGAAAAAAAGCATAAAGATGGGAAATAAAGTAATGAAAATATTGTGACAGTGAGCATGACATAGAATATATCATTGTGGACTTAAGCTTGTGAGCTGCTTTCCCACTTCTAATTGCTGCCATGGACCTCCCAGGTATGGCTTAGATGTTTCCATTTGACTTTCTAACCTGAGTAAACACTGCACTACAGGAATAATGGAAATGCCTTTCAAGCACCAGTCTTCCTGGAAAGTGAGGGGAGGTGGGCTTATGTAGGATGGAGGTAGTGGTACTGGCTTGGAAAAGACAAATAGGAAAGACCCTTACATCTGCAAACCTGTGAATCTTTGTAGGAATAAGAGTACTTAATGTTGGGCATCCCTGGTGGTTCAGTAGTAGAGAATCAAGAATCTGCCTGCCAATGCAGGAGACACAGTTTGGACTCCTGGGTCGGGAAGATCCCCTGGAGAAGGAAACAGCAACCCACTCTAATATTCTTGCCTGGGAAATCCCACAGACAGAGGAGCCTGGTGGGCTACAGTCCATGGGGTCACAAAGAGTCAGACATGACTTAGGGATTAAACAGCAACAATGAACAGTACTTAAAAGTAAAGAGAAAGAAAGAAAAAACAATCGGTCCTGTTAACTAAACCTAAACCTCCACAGCCTGAGAAGGTGAAGCCTAAGTTCCACCTTAAGTGCAGCCATCAGTTAGAGCCAAGCATGAGGCAACTTACAGACAGTGCGTTCTTCCAAAGCGATGCCTGGTATTTCTTTACAATAAATTTTGATTCCACAGTTAGAATTTTTAAGCATGTGGCAGAGACAGTTATTTATCCCCCAATATCTACTTGATTGGACTGTGAAGAAAGCTAAGCGCCGAAGAATTGATGCTTTTGAACTGTGGTGTTGGAGAAGACTCTTGAGAGTCCGTTGGACTGCAAGGAGACCCAACCAGTTCATTCTGAAGGAGATCAGCCCTGGGATTTCTTTGGAAGGAATGATGCTAAAGCTGAAACTCCAGTACTTTGGCCACCTCATGCGAAGAGTTGACTCATTGGAAAAGACTCTGATGCTGGGAGGGATTGGGGGCAGGAGGAGAAGGGGACGACAGAGGATGAAATGGCTGGATGGCATCATGGACTCGATGGACGTGAGTCTGAGTGAACTCCAGGAGATGGTGATGGACAGGGAGGCCTGGCGTGCTGCGATTTACGGGGTCGCAAAGAGTCGGACACAACTGAGCGACTGAACTGATCTGAGCTGATCTGCTTGATTCTCTTCATTTTCCTGCTGTAATGGAATCCCTAGTTTTTAGCTGGGGGCCTCACTTTAGGAATGGCCAGTTGACCAAGTTCTGGACAATATGATTACATGTGAAGTGGGTAACTACAGGAAGGTCCTGAAACAGAGGTTTGTCTTCCCCTCCCCTTCCCTCTTTGCTGCTGGCTGGGATGCATGTGTGACAGCTGGGCACAGAGTGGCTGTCTGGCACAGGACATGTCCTTGGAAATGGCCAGAACACAGCAGAGGAATGAGAGAAAAGGAACCAGGCTGCCTGAGGTTTTCATGGAGTAGAGCCTTCAAAGCAGCCCAAGGTGCCTACCTCCAGTCTCTATAGCAAAAGAGAAATCAAAGAAACTTAAAGAAGATAGGAGCTTCCCTGAGGGGGTTACTCTTATCTGCAGCCAAATCTGTTTCTAAATTAGAAAAACCTAGATGTACAATTACTCGAAGGGGTTAATAGACCAAATAAGGATGAATTTCACAAAATAGCACAGCGGAGATTTTTACTCTTTCAGATGGTGGAGGGCAGGAGAAGAAAGGTTTTGGAAACTTCAGTAAAAATTGGAAATGACAAGGAGAGAAAAGGAGGAGGATAAAAGGAAAGGCGGAAACTCTAGAAACAAATCGCTGGGCTGCTAAAGTGTTTTGCGGCAAAGCGTGGCTGTGAACAAAGGTTCTGCCTTGTGTCCCCTCCTTCTCTCCGGAGAGTCTTCAAATGTCATCTTCCCCATAAGATGGTATTCCGGCTGCTATTCCCAAGGCTGAATTCATTCACTTTAGTTTGAATGATGACCACAGGCAGGCATGACTGAAGACCCTGTAAATACTCATAAGGACATTGGCGTTTCTTCATTATAAATGAAGTTAATAACAGTACCAACTACTTACAGTTAAATAAAACAAATATGCTGTTACATGCAAAGCACTTCAAGTGCTTAAAAAATCTCAACATTGTTTGTTGATAAAGTTATTGAATTACTAATACATTTCTGAGCTCCAAGGTAAACTCATAGGATCATGTTCTTCTGTTCTAGATGAAATATAACCTTCCTCCCTCCTATACTCCTCCATCCCCTCAGTTGCTTGGATACAGTGGGGGCGAGCTAAGTTGCTTCAGTCAGGTCCAGCTCTTTGCAACGCTATAGACTATAGCCCTCCAGGCTCCTCTTCCCGAGGAATTCTCCAGTCAAGAATACTGAAGTGGGTTTCCATGCCCTACTCCAGGGGATCTTCCTGACCAAAGATTCAAACCCAAGTCTCTTTATATCTCCTACATTGGCAGGTAGGTTCTTTAGATTAGCTCCCTACAGAGGCTCCAGCAAAAGACTCAAGGTTCCAGGAACCATGAGGCCTTAGCATAGGAAGAAGCAGGGCCATTGAAAATCTGTGTGGAAGGCCGTCCTACAGTCAAAGTCATTAACGTCTGCACAAACAAGATACAAGTTTCTACTGCATCTATGCATGAAATTTGCAGGCTTACATATTATGCTATCTGCTGTTACCCACCCTAACTGTATGGGTTTGCAGGACTGCAGTAACAAAGTCCCACAAATGAGTGGCTTAACAACAAACCTGTTTTCTTATAGTTCTGGAAGCAAGAAGTCTGAGATCAAGGTACAGCAGAGCCAGGCTTCCTCTGAAGAACCTAGGGAAGGGTGTGTTCCAGGCATGTCTCCTAGCTTCTGGAAGTTCCCTGAACTCCAATTTTCATGTGAATCTCGAGCTTCACAGTGCCACACGAAGACTGTGTGCTTGTAGCCAAAGTTTTTCCTTTCATAAGAACACCGATCTTACTGGATCAGGGCCCACTCTCATGCCCTCATTTTAAACGTGTGTGCTGTGTCGCTCAGTCGTGTCTGATACTTTGCCACCCCGTGGACTGTAGCCCACCAGGCTCCTCTGTCCATGGGATTTTCCAGGCAAGAACACCGGAGTGGGTTGCCATTTCTTCCTCTTGGGGGAAACTCGCGTTTCCAACCCAGGGATCGAACTTGCGTCTCTTACATCTCCTGTGCTGGCAGGAGGATTCTTTACCACTAGCACCACCTGACTTGATTACCCCTATAAAGACTATCTCCAGTTAAGGCCCCATTCTGAGGTACTGAAGGTTAGGGCTCCAGGCTTTCTTTTCTGGGGGGCACAATTCTCCCCATAGCACTAATATAAGTAGCTAACTTTTCATTCTTATTTGGATCTAATTCTTCACATCAACACAATGTGAGATACCAGAAGTGAAACCTATCATATTTTTTCCTGGTTCATATTAAACTAGAGAAAATTTTATTATCTTAAACTAGTTGCTTTCCTACCAAAGTCACTATCAGGCTATATTTTATTCTGCATGTTAATAAATATCCATAGATTTCTCTTCACTATATAAATATACACGATCTTATAAGCTTTTTGGTGTGATATGGACCTGGTATCTTTTCCTGGTCCAGCATTTCCTGGTCACTCTAATCTTAAAAAATTATGAATAAGGCTCTGAGATGTAGTTCAGGAAATATTTTTATAACAATAATTAAAATTGCTTTTGATACCTGTTATAGAAAAGTCATACAACTAGCAATTTTAATATACAAATATTATAATAACAAAGGGATACAGTTATAATAAAATCAGCTCAGGTCATAAGAATAAAAGTAAATACTAAACTGGGTAAAACATATGACACCAACATAATTGCTGAGAATCTAGGAGGCCACGATTGTAAGTGGCATTGGAACAGTCTTACATCTGTGTTGTGTGTCATATCCTACACATATTGTAAGGAGAAAAAAAAGTTTCTGGAGCATAAGGCACATATGTTTGTTCACTTCTCCTTTGCTCCTACAGACAACTTTAGAGCCAATTTTCTTCTCCAGGAGACTGACTTTCTTGCAATTTATTTATGATTTTGTGGCAGTTTGTTGTTTAAGTGTTCATATTTGAAACATTTAATACTCTCCCAACGCTTTATTTTGCCTGTATCTTAACATATAACAAAAATCAGAAGAGTTCCAAAAACTGCCTTACCTATCGGCACACCAAAGAGGCTAACACAGAATTCATTTCTGTAATTCACTTTAGAAAAGACCAAGTGAAGAAAATTCAGGGCCTTAGGCAGGCTATTGCATGGATCCATTGCATTTTAAGTCTAATAACTTTTTTCAAAAGCACAATAAAAGAACAGAAAACCATTTTTATTTGAATAAAACGGCACACCAAAGAGGCTAACACAGAATTCATTTCTGTAATTCACTTTAGAAAAGACCAAGTGAAGAAAATTCAGGGCCTTAGGCAGGCTATTGCATGGATCCATTGCATTTTAAGTCTAATAACTTTTTTCAAAAGCACAATAAAAGAACAGAAAACCATTTTTATTTGAATAAAATCTACTCCCACAAAATTCAGAATTACCAAACTACTTCAAACGCCATTCACTGAATACCCCAAGGATGGTTTTAAGTTAAAATTTTGTGAAGGACTTAAATCAATGGTTCAGAAAGAAAGGCAAAAGGAATTTTATTTACAGTGAGAAACATGGAGGAGAAAGAAAAGGGAAAAACCAATCACCTTGCATCTAGAGAGGAGATCAGAGAACCCAGTGTACCAGACAGGTTAAAACTTGCTGAATTTAGGTCTTGAGGTTACAAGGAAACGAGTTCCAAAATCATCTCTTTACCCCACAAATTTCTTGGAGAAAAAGAATTATTAATACTTTAAAGTGACAACTCCTTAGTGTCTCTCTTGATGAAAGATCTTGGTTGGTTAACACAATGGTCACTCTGAACTGGGTCAGAAGATTGGAAAGAGCACGGTAATGGAGGAATGCCACCAGCATCAGACCAAAGGGTGGACCACAGGAGAATGGCAGGAAACACGGGAAGTGGCCAGAGTTCTGAGAAATCTTCTCTGAGCACGGTGACTTGCCTTGCCATCCTTCCTACCATATTTTTTAGTTCCAAGAATTTATGAAAAAGGAAATTAGTTTTAGAATGAACACAGAATAATCTTACTACCACAAACAACATGAGGTTAAAGAAAATATCAGTTGAAATTATCTCAAGGTCATCGATTCTGGGCAAGAGGGAAAACCATTTTACAAGCTGAACTGACATGGTTGATTTGTTACAAAGAAGGCAGCTGAGATGAAAAGGAGACTTGTTCACGTATTCTCATCTTCCATAAAACACAAACAAGGCCTGAAAAAGCAAAATTCTTAATATATCAAAATACTTTACTTGTAAGAACTATGTTTAGCTTTGATTGATTGCATCCTTCCCTTACATGGGGGCTTCCCTGGTGGCTCAGATGGTGAAGAATCTGCCTGCAATGTGGGAGACCCCATTTTGATCCCTAAGTCAGGAAGATTCCCTGGAGAAAGGCATAGCAACCCACTCCAATATTCTTGCCTCAAGAATCCCATGGACAGAGGAGCCTGGCAAGCTATAGTCCATGGGGTTGCAAAGAGTTAGACATGACTAAGTAACTAACATTTTCACTTTTCCTTTCCATGGACTGACATATTCACCTTTCCTATCTAAAAATTTCTTACTTATTCAAGGAGATGCCTTTGGTTTTCACACAGTCTTTCAGTTTCTGTTTATTACCATCATATTCAAATGAAGTGGTCACACTTGCTATTTTCACTTGCACCTTGCCTGCTACTGCTACTGCTGCTAAGTCACTTCAGTCATGTCCGACTCTGTGCAACCCCAGAGATGGCAGCCCACCAGGCTCCCCCGTCCCTGGGATTCTCCAGGCAAGAACACTGGAGTGGGTTGCCACTTCCTTCTCCAATACATGAAAGTGAAAAGTGAAAGTGAAGCTGCTCAGTCATGTCCGACTCTTCGCGACCCCATGGACTGCAACCTACCAGGTTCCTCCGCCCATGGGATTTTCCAGGCAAGAGTACTGGAGTGGGGTGCCATTGCCTTCTCCGTGCACCTCGCCTAGCTCCTCCTAAATCCTTTGCAATCAACCTTACCACTGCTCTGCTCTCAGGAGCCACAGAGACAGTTGCCATCCTGAAAACCTTTTCTCAGGACACTCTCCTTGACTTTTGTTTTTTTGCTGCCTTTTAAGCTGTAACTCTATTTCACTTCATTTATACCTTCTTCCCCTTTCCTTTACTGGTTTTAAAATTCCTAGTTCTCTCTATAGGTCTCTGATTATACTTCCTCATCCTCTTCCTCTGACATATCTTCATCCTTCCATTCTCTTAATATAGACATTTCTTCCTAGCTCCTATACAGATCTTCCCCTAGTCTCTCCTAGATGACCACAAACCTCCTCCAATCCATCTCTCTGCCTTCATTACTCAAATTCTTCATGACCAACTTCTGGCTGCACATCCATCTCCATCTAAATATTCTACCAACCCTCATATGTGATATAGAAGCAACATCACTTAACTTCTCCTTGCTGATACTTCTGTTTAATCTTATAGCTTCCATGAATAACTTTTTTTCCCAATCAGAAGATACCAGTTTGGACTCACCACTGGTTTCTTAGATAGACACTACCTTTTCAAGGTAGTTGTCTGCTACCTCAGACAACTCTTTGTTTTACTCATTTATTTATTTAGCAGATATCTATGCAGTGTTTGGAGCTTCCCAGCTGGTGCTAGTGGTAAAGAATCTACCTCCCAATGCAGGAGATGCAAGAGATGTGGGTTCCATCCTTGGATCAGGAAGATCCCATGGAGGAAGGCATGGCAACCCATTCCACTATTCTTCCTGGAGAATCCCATGGAGAGAGGAGCCTGGCAGGTTATGGTCCATAGGGTCCCAAAGAGTCAGACACAACTGAGNCCTTGCCTGCTACTGCTACTGCTGCTAAGTCACTTCAGTCATGTCCGACTCTGTGCAACCCCAGAGATGGCAGCCCACCAGGCTCCCCCGTCCCTGGGATTCTCCAGGCAAGAACACTGGAGTGAGTTGCCACTTCCTTCTCCAATACATGAAAGTGAAAAGTGAAAGTGAAGCTGCTCAGTCATGTCCGACTCTTCGCGACCCCATGGACTGCAACCTACCAGGTTCCTCCGCCCATGGGATTTTCCAGGCAAGAGTACTGGAGTGGGGTGCCATTGCCTTCTCCGTGCACCTCGCCTAGCTCCTCCTAAATCCTTTGCAATCAACCTTACCACTGCTCTGCTCTCAGGAGCCACAGAGACAGTTGCCATCCTGAAAACCTTTTCTCAGGACACTCTCCTTGACTTTTGTTTTTTTGCTGCCTTTTAAGCTGTAACTCTATTTCACTTCATTTATACCTTCTTCCCCTTTCCTTTACTGGTTTTAAAATTCCTAGTTCTCTCTATAGGTCTCTGATTATACTTCCTCATCCTCTTCCTCTGACATATCTTCATCCTTCCATTCTCTTAATATAGACATTTCTTCCTAGCTCCTATACAGATCTTCCCCTAGTCTCTCCTAGATGACCACAAACCTCCTCCAATCCATCTCTCTGCCTTCATTACTCAAATTCTTCATGACCAACTTCTGGCTGCACATCCATCTCCATCTAAATATTCTACCAACCCTCATATGTGATATAGAAGCAACATCACTTAACTTCTCCTTGCTGATACTTCTGTTTAATCTTATAGCTTCCATGAATAACTTTTTTTCCCAATCAGAAGATACCAGTTTGGACTCACCACTGGTTTCTTAGATAGACACTACCTTTTCAAGGTAGTTGTCTGCTACCTCAGACAACTCTTTGTTTTACTCATTTATTTATTTAGCAGATATCTATGCAGTGTTTGGAGCTTCCCAGCTGGTGCTAGTGGTAAAGAATCTACCTCCCAATGCAGGAGATGCAAGAGATGTGGGTTCCATCCTTGGATCAGGAAGATCCCATGGAGGAAGGCATGGCAACCCATTCCACTATTCTTCCTGGAGAATCCCATGGAGAGAGGAGCCTGGCAGGTTATGGTCCATAGGGTCCCAAAGAGTCAGACACAACTGAGCGATTTAGCATGCAGGCATTCATGCATGTTTAACATGCACCACATATTCCCAGCATTGAAATTGCAATGTTAAATATATCAGGAGCGATCTTTTTCTTTTTTTGTGTGTGATTATTTGATTAAAAATAGATGAAAGCTTTATAGAATAAAGGATATATATGTGATATGGTTGGGGTTTCTCTGGTGGCCCAGATGGTAAAGAATCTACCTGCAGTGCAGGAGACCTGTGTTTGATCCTTGACTCAGAAAGATCTCCTGGAGAAGGGAATGGCTGCCCATTCCAGTATATTGCCTGGACAATTCCATGAACAGAAGAGCCTGGTTGCAAAAAGTCAGACAGGGCTGAGTGGCTAACACTACACAACTACTACGTGAAGCTGTTAGAGTACTCAGGAGACGGACTTTATCCAGAAAGTCAGAGAAGGCATTTCTGGGAGAAGATGACTGAAAGAAAAGTAGAATCTGGATAGGCTGGCTTCCCACAATACCAACACCTTAACCATGACTCTAGATTTGACTCTAGGTTAACCTTAACCATGACATGCCTGCTCCTTGGACAGTGACATTCAAGGTAAGAAGATTAGAATAGTCCTTCATTTTTCTTTCAGGTCTCTGAATTCTTACAATCGATAGGTTATTGTTGTGATGGTTATTGTTATATGTCAACTGGATTGGACCATAGAGTATGCAGATATTTGGTCAAACATGATGTGAGATTCACATTAAAGTCAGTAGAGAGTAAAGCACATTGTCCTCCCTACTGTGTATAAGCCTCATTTAACTAAAGAGCGGAATTGAACAAAAACATTAACCTCCCACTCCCAAAGTTTAAAAAAAAAAAAAAAAATCTTCCTGACATTCCCGACAGCCTTCAAACTAGGACATGAGATTCTTCTTGCTTTCAGACTGGAACTGAAACATGAGCTCTTCCTGTGTCTCAAGGCTACTGGCCTTGGACCAAAACTACTTCATCAGCTCTCCTGTTCTCAGGCCTTCAGACTCAGACTGGACCTTACATCATCAGCCCCCACCGCCCAGGTTCCCAATGGGCACCTCACCCTGTAGATCTTGGAACTTCCCAGGCTTTGTAACCATGTGAGCCAATTCTCATACATACATCCAGAATATGATACTATTTATACAGAGAATTCTAACTACTACAGTTATAAAGATTTCTAATAAATTTTTAAATGAAATTTCTCATTCTATTCTTATGTTAATCCACTGTGTAAAAAATGAGAAAAGTGAATTATTATACCAACTCACACTGAGTATTCTTTTAGGAAACATTCTGTTTTTGCTTGGGAATACATCTTGATGAATTTCTAAAAGGAAAAAGTGAGACCCTATTGGAAAATACCAAGCAAACAAGGCATTATGGGTAAGCTATTTGACATGAAAACGGATTGCTTTTGCTTCTGGGAAGGGATGGTAGAGAAGGAGTGGAGAGAGGAGGAGAGAAGGAATCAAGGATATGAGGGAAAGGAGTCCAGGCACCTTAAGAAATAAAGGGACCAGGAGAAGACTCTGATCTGGAAACTACAAACAATTTAAGAATCAGACAGCCAAGGTTCACTTCTAAGTATTTCTACAGTCCTATGGCAGAAAGGTAGAGAAGGAGTGGAGAGAGGAGGAGAGAAGGAATCAAGGATATGAGGGAAAGGAGTCCAGGCACCTTAAGAAATAAAGGGACCAGGAGAAGACTCTGATCTGGAAACTACAAACAATTTAAGAATCAGACAGCCAAGGTTCACTTCTAAGTATTTCTACAGTCCTATGGCAGAATCCTACTTATTCCCTTCTTCGTCTCAACAGAGCTTGCTTTGTTCATGTATCAGGTACTCTTGCTTTTCATGGGCCAATCTCAAGACGCAGGCAAGAAATAATGATAAGTCCACCACTGAAATTATGCTTCTTTATTCCCTACTAGTTTAGACAAAGGTATGAGCATGTGCCAGGACCAATGCTCCTGAACAAGTGGTTAACAAAGAAATGTAGTGATGTAGATAAGCCCAGAGCCTGCCATACAGAATGAAGTTAAAAAGAGAAAAGCGCGTATCACAATACATATATGGAATCTAGAAAAATGGTATTGATGAGCCCATTTGGAGGGCGGAAATAGAGGCACAGACTCACAGAACAGACCTGTGAACACAGTGGAGGAAGGAGAGGGTGGGACAAATTGGGAGAATAGAATTGACATACATACACCACCATTTGTAAAACAGATAGCAGGAAGCTGCCGTGTAGCACAGGGAGCTCAGTACATTGTTCTGTGATGACCTAGAGGGGTGGGACGGGGGGATGGGAGGGAGGTTCGGGAGGGAAGGAATATATGCACACGTGGTTGAGTCACTTTGCTGTACAGAAGAAATTGACACAGTATTGTAAAGCAAGCATATTCCAATTTTTAAAAAAAGAAAGAAAGAAAAAATGCCAACACAGGACACCCCTTCTTGGCCTAAACATCACTGGGATGTTGATAGATTTAAAGAAAAATTCATGGATCCTGGGACCACTCTACCATCAGAATTCCTTATGTAAGGAAAGAATTTCTGCTTTTTGTTTTTACTCAGGTTTCCTATTATTTGCAACCAGAGGCAACATAGTTGAAAGAGAGTGATTTGTCAGCAACCTGATGAAAGAAGTATATAAGAACAAGTGAAAATAAACCTGCTTAATAAATTCTAGGCTGAAAATTCTGTGACTCATAAAACAATTTTTTTCTAGCAATTTCCTCATGTTATCTATCAGACCATAATTTGTTAATCTATTTAAATATCCATTAGATAATAAAACTGCAAGATACTTGTGTATGTTTTTAATGTTCCTGAAAAGTAAATAATGAATGGTATAAAATAATTTTACATTGGTAATTAATATTCTGTATATTGGTAGCTAATAAAATCTGTATAATGACATGAACCTTGTCTTAACCCATTTTACTCCTTAAATTGAATAGTTTGTAAAACTTCCCAGAATTCCCAAAGTATTCAGATTTAATCATTCCATATTTCTAAGTATTACTTCTCATTTTCTTCATTAGGAGCAGAGTGTTGTTCTCATTCTACTAGCAACATATATTTCCAAGCTTTATTAGGTCTTATAAAGTTACAATAACTAGAGAAATAATAACATCACTGAGTTCTAAATACTGAGCTAAATAATTTGCTTACAGTATTTCATTTCAACCACAAACCTCCCAATTTTTCAGATGAGAACCCAAGGCTTAAATTTAAAGTAACTAATTCCATGTCCTAAAAATATAAACCAAGCCTATCTGCATGAAAAGTTATGAGTTATAAAACAGCTAATAAACTAATTTTTTAAAAGCCTCATAAATGCACCATACCTAGAGTTTTCTCCCAGTTGTTTTGTAAGAGAATTATGAATTTTTCATATCAGGAAAAAAAAAGAATTTGAAAAGATACATACAACCTAGTCTTTTTAAAACATTTTACTAGCATTAATTTGGTTGCATAAATTTGGAAAAAGATAATTCTAAAGTTTATTTAATAACAATTAAAATTTAGAAAAGAAAACTCTACAAAACTAAGAGGTAAGTTTGTTATAGTTATCAAACACTATCCAACTCCTTTGCATATCAGAAAAAAAACAGAATTTGAAAAGATACATATAACCTAGTCTTTTTAAAACATTTTACTAGCATTAATTTGGTTGCATAAATTTGGAAAAAGATAATTCCAAAGTTTATTTAATAACAATTAAAATTTAGAAAAAAAACTCTACAAAACTAAGAGGTAAGTTTGTTATAGTTATCAAACACTATCCAACTCCTTTGCATATCAGGAAACTCCATAATGTTCAAATTGTATGTGGTTTGCACTAGTTCACTCAGGTATTCGGTCCACTAGTCATTCAGAATACTTTTTCAACATTTTCTTTGAAATCTCTAGAGACTCAACTGTAATTCTCAAACAATAAGAGGACATTTACATGGAAAGAATGAAAAAGAAACATTCTCAGGCTTTGTGTGATTTCTTAAGAAGACATATTACTGTGAGCTGTTTTAATGAATGGCCACCCTATTGTCTTCCAGTGAGAGATTTCTCTAATCATCGATTGATTATGACAAAACTCAACTCTGTAGGAACATATTTATTGCAAAGTCTCTAACATAAATGGGTCCTGATCTATTTGTGTTCATGAGGTATAAATGTTCCGTGTGCAAGAATGCACTTTTCTCCACAATAGTAAGAACTATTCTGCTCATCTGATTCAAAATAATTTTTGTGCTAAATGCATCAGTTCCGTTCAGTTCAGTCGCTCATTCCATGTGTCTGACTCTGCGACCCCATGAATCGCAGCACGCCAGGCCTCCCTGTTCATCACCATCTTCCAGAGT
>SJYX01013020.1:356723-413295 GCA_006410675.1 Oreotragus oreotragus | reverse complement strand
GTACTCCTTTTCCTATTTGGAACCAGTCTGTTGTTCCATGCCCAGTTCTAACCGTTGCTTCCTGACCTGCATACAGATTTCTCAAGAGGCAGGTTAGGTGGTCTGGTATTCCCATCTCTTTCAGAATTTTCCACAGTTTATTGTGATCCACAGAGTCAAAGTCTTTGGCATAGTCAATAAAGCAGAAATAGATGTTTTTCTGTGCTAAATGCATAGAATTCAAAATTAAAATTAACAAGTTCTCAATTCTTGGTTTCAACATTTATAATAAAAAGAATACTACAGTTTTGTCAGGAACAGAAAATTTTGACATAGGTATTGCACTGTCAAAAGAATAAAATAAACTTGATTGGATAGAAGTTGCATTTAGTAAGTACATGTTGATTATTAGAGATCATCATTTCCTTGTCCAGGTTCTCACAATCAAGCCCTTTACTCTGAATGTAAAATCTTACTTCAAATATAGCCACCAATCAAAAAGATTTACAAGAAACCACAAAATAATATAACATATAAATTCACAGAAATAAATTTGAAGATAGAAAAACTGATGATATCAAAGCAATTGATCATAGGCTAGAAAAATACAGACACGTATTTTGAAATATGTCTGGGACCACATACTTCCATCTCTTCTCCCTCAGAGAAACACAACAAAATGACAGCTAAAGGTATAAAAAGGTTTAAAACTATAAGAACCAAGAGAATAAGAGAAGACAAAACAGTAAATAAATCTATCATTTGGAAGACAAAAAGTAGATGACTTGGTAAAATCTAAGAATATATAACCCAAGAGCTTACAAACTGGAATATCAGTGAGAAAGGTGTCAATATACCCTACAGGAACCTGAAAAGTTCAGGGAGTGGAAGAGCTGGGAATTGAACAGGGTAGAGATGATGCCTGTCTGATAAGCCTGGAATTCTAGTTAAAAGAGTATATATGGTATAGTTAGACTTCTACGTGGGCTTCCCAGGTGGTGCAGTGATAAAGAAACTACCTGCAATTCAGGAGACATGGAAGACAAGGGTTCAATACCTGGGTCAGGAAGATCCCCTGGAGTAAGAAATGCCAATCCACTCCAATATCCTTGCCAGGGAAATCCCATGGACAGAGGAGCCTTGTGGGCTACAGTCCATGGAGTTTCAAAAAGTCAGACACAAATGAGTGACTAAATAATAAGATTCCTAAGTATCCCCTCATTCTGCACATTCAGAGACAGCCTCTTTCCACCATACATGGGCACAAAGGAACAGAAGCCACTAAAATTCAATTAAACAAACTCAGAGGGAAACAGACTCCCATATACCACACATGGCAAAGAACGATGTTGAAGAATGAAGAGCAAAACAGAAGGACTAAGTGAAATTCTAAGTTACAGTAAAACTTAATTCCTGTTTCCCACATTTCTCTGAGAAACGGAAGGAAAACAACAAAAAAACACACTTGGAGACTGAAAATAAATTTCAACAGTGAGATAAAAATAAGGTTTTGGAAATCTGCCATAAAGGAAAACAAAAAGACATATGTAGATAATAAACTAGAAAAACTGAAAATTAGATGATCACATCAATGAATCCAAAACTTTTTCAGTAGAAATTCTAAAAATAAATAGAGAAAAATGCAGGGGGGTAAAAAGTGCTAAAGAAATTTTCCTGCACAACTGAAATATCTTTCCAATATAAAGAAAAAAGAAGTTCACACTAAAGGTACATAATAAAATTTTGTAACACTTTCAGAATATTTGTTTTTTTCCTTCAGTTTAGAGAGATAAACAAAAGACACACAAAGAACCACGAACATTAAACAAAAGTCTGCATGAGAATCCTCATAGCATCTCTATTCATTAAAGTAAAAATCTGGAAATATTAAATAATCCAAATGTCCATGATGTTCACCAACAATAGCACTAAGTTCAGCAAATAAAAAATTAAGCTACTGCTACATGCCAAAACATAGATGGATTTCAGAAATGTAATGTTGTGCATAATAAACCAAACACAGGTTATGTGGTATATGATTCCATTTGTGTGATGTTTAAGACCAAGCAAAGTCAGAACTGCATTTATGTACAGGGATTAAGAATAATTTACTATGAAGGACATAAGGAGCCTTCTGGGGTGGCTGGAAATGTTCCATGTAACCTTGATCTCAGTAGATGGCTTTTTCCACATGTAAAATTCCATTAGATTCTACATGTAATATGAGTCCATTTTACAACTACATTTAAGAGCCTCACATTTGTGAGACTGTTTATTTTTATTTATTTATTTTTTAAAAATCAAGTAAAATAAATCAAATTTCTTTTTAAGAAAAGAAAATTCAATTAAGTTCAATAGTTTAAAAAGTCAGTTAAAAAGAATAATTGAGTTGAAAGACAGGGGCAAAAAAGTTATTTCAGAATGTCAAATAAAAGGATTAAAAGTCAAAATTATATTATAAAGTATGAAGCAAGGGATAAGGAGAAAGACTCAGAAGTTCTTTTTTTTTTTTTTTCAGGTCTTTTTTTTTATTTTGAAATATAGTCGATTTACAATGTCGTGCCAACCCTTGCTGTACAGCAAAGTGACTCAGTTTTAAACATACATGCATTCTGTTTTAAAAAAATATTCTTTTCCATTATGGTTTATCCCAGAAGATTAGATATAGTTCCCTATGGTTTACAGTAGTACCTTGTTGTTGATCCATTCTAAGTATAATATTTTGCATCTACAAACCCCAAATTGCCATATTTTAGATTCCACATGAAAATGATATCATACGGTATTTGTCCTCTTTCTGACTTACTGTATCTACTATGATAATCTCTGATTGCATCCATGTTGCTGTAAATGGCATTATTTTCACATTTTTATGGCTGAGTAGTATTCCACTGTGGCTTTCTAGGTGATATAGTGGTAAAGAATCCTCCTGCCAAAGCAGGAGACACAAGAGACACAGGTTCGATCCCTGGGTTGGGAAGATTCCCTGGAGTAGGAAATGGCAATCCACTCCAGTACTCTGGCCTGGAAAGGACAGTTCAGCTCTTGACTAGAAAGGTCTGGGTTTTGCTGTTGGTATTGCCACAATCACCAGCATCCTTAGAGACGTGGAAGATAAATGTCTCAGCCTGGAAACAGAGCCTGAAGAGGCATAATTGATTTGAAAAGTGGGTCCCTAGGCGGTGAAGAGTTAATGAGAGGGGACTGTGACGTGACAGGTTTGGGAAGCCACAGGGTGTCCCTGCCCTGACCACCACCTCGCCATACGCCACAAAGACACACTGCTGGCGGCTCAGCAGGTGCAGTCACTCAGCCCCCCGGGATGTCTCCAGACAGCCTGTGCAGAAAAGCTGCTCAACGCCATCTCTTCAAGAGGAAGGAGAGCCAGTTTATCTGCTCAGCCCCTTCCCGTCTTCCACCTTTCAGTTTCACCATACTCGGAGTTCCCTCCCCAGGTTCCAAGTCAGGTCACCCAGCTCGCCTGATGGCTGGTGGGAAAGCCCAGCCCAGCGTGTCAGTGACCAGCTGCATCCACGCCTGAACTTGGCCAGGGGCCTCAAGGAGGCAGCTGGCCAGCCTCAGGTGGCAAGAGTGCCCGGACCCACAGGGGACCACGCAGTCCCAGTGGCAAACAGGTGAGGCTTAGAGAATCTGATTGGGTATGTACGATTATACTGTACAGCAGGAGCTTGGATTAAAATTGTACCCAAAGCCCAAAAATGTATCCTCCTTTTCATCAACTTTTGCCAAATATCTCTTTGCACTGAGAGCCGGGACTGTGACCCTAATTACAGAAGTATATCGGACATCCCTGGTGGCTCAGAGGTTAAAGCATCTGTCTCTAAAACTCTTGATCCCTGGGTTGGGAAGATCCCCTGGAGAAGGAAATGGCAACCCACTCCAGTATTCTTGCCTGGAGAATCCCATGGACAGAGGAGCCTGGTGGGCTACAGTCCATGGGGCCGCAAAGAGTCGGACACGACTGAGCGACTTAACTTATCGGACATCCTACAGTCTCAAGGCAGGTCACTGGGTGTGGCTTTTTCATGTACATTCTAATCCCTCGCCAAAGACCTTGTGATCTTACTATGAAGGACACCCAGTGAGCTCCTAAACCCCAGATCCAATGAGTCCCTTTCCATGTTCAATTTCTTCGATCTCTTTACGATATTCCTCCCAACTGAAAACTTTCTCAATGTGAAGCTTTTTCCTCCCTTGGATTCCAAGCCTGCTTCTTGTCAGATTCTCCTCTTCCTTTAGTCTCCTTGGGCGGGTGCTTTTCCTCTGTTGACCCTGTGACAGCTAGTCTTCCCNAGCTTTTTCCTCCCTTGGATTCCAAGCCTGCTTCTTGTCAGATTCTCCTCTTCCTTTAGTCTCCTTGGGCGGGTGCTTTTCCTCTGTTGACCCTGTGACAGCTAGTCTTCCCTGGGTCTCCATCCTCAGCCTGATGCTCTCTTCAGTCTGCAGGCTCTTCCTGGGGAACCTCATTGGTATCATTGCCTAAAATAGCTCCTCTGTGGTAGGGATTCCCAAACCCCCAGACTCTTGAGTGAGACATGATCCTGACTTTCTTTAGGAAAAAGAACAACACACATCAATTACTAGGACAGAGTGTAGAAAATGCTGTCCTGAAAGGTGCTAGGATAACATTTGCACCTGGGGCACACTCAGCCTGAAGAATTTGCTTCAGTGAATTTGAAACAATAAAAACAACCTTGAGGGATGGGATGGGGAGGAAGTTCTGACACATACGATTTCTGAAAGAGAAAAATAGAAAGAATGGAAGATAAAAATTCTAAGAAATAATGGAGAATATTTCCACAGTTACAGAAGAAAAAAAAATCCTTAGATTAAAGCAGTTCCTCTAGTCTTGAGTAGAATCTGAGAACACACAGGCACACACATACCCTAGGTGTATCATTACCAAATTTTGGGTTATTATGAATAGACAGAAAAATCTTAAATGCTGTAAGAAAGACAATTTTTGAAATCAAATTCAAATGTTTTCCTATCAGCAGTGTAAGAAGACAAAGGAATAGTATCTCCAGACTCTTATGACTTAGAATCCAGGGATCTATACCAGATAAGTGATTAAGTGTGTGTGAATGAATTATTAAAGACAAAATGTATGATATTAAATACAAAAATATATGATACAGAAAAAATTTAAATTGATCGATAAAGCTCAGAACTGGATGGAAGATAAGATATTGGGAGAAACTTTGTCTTTTGATCTCCAAAAACCACCATGAAAACAGAACAAAACCTAAAAGGTATAAAGCTGGATAATAAGTTAACCGATGAATCCCTAAATACTAGTGACAAAGACAAAACACTGGCAGCAAGAGACTGCAAGTGCATCTGTGCAGAAGGAAGCAGTGGACACATCACCAGGGGTCTTCCAGTTCCCCAAAGCCGGGACACACTCACTGTAAAAGCTTCACATGGCAACCTGAGAACAGCAGTAGAAATCAGAGGTGATCTGCAGGATCTACCTCACAAGTGTGTGCGAAGAACTAAGAAACCAGAGGTCTCACTGTATGGAACCATTTAGACTTTAAACTAGCTCCATATCAAGATGAAGCCTTTTACTGAAGAAAAATTGCTGGGAGTAGAATCCAAATTGAGCCAGAGAAGCATATTCAAAAACAACAAAAAAAATGAAGGTCTGTAAAAAGCTGGGAAGGAAAACAGTTAAAGCAGAGCTCAGAAAACATGAGGCAATTTTTCCCATCATTTTTAAAGAAGATTTCCAGAGCTGTGAAGCTTTAAAAAAAATTTATTCTTGCTCACATTCACATCTCCCTTCTATAAGGAAAAGTATATCCATGTTATATAATAAATGAGGAACAGAAAAGAATCAGTCAAATGCCATAGAAAGTTTCTATAAGCAAAAGGAAGAAAGGGAACAGAATAATACCTTTATAACCAATGCAAACATGTCAAAAGCAAGTCCTACAGATAAAACTGGAACCTCATATGTTAGCACAAGCTATGTCAGATGCTATGAAAGAACATAAATCCAAATTAGAAAAAAAAAATTCACCAGTGAGGATATTGAGGAAATAGTGTTATAAAAAGGTGGCATAAATCATGAAAGAATTTTTTTAAATTTCTTTAAGTCATATCATAAGTGAAGAAAAAACTAGAAAGAATATATGAGCTAGTAAACATAGTAGACAATGTCTTAAGAAAAAGAGATGGAAAAGAGGAAATTCTTTAAACCTAAAAGATACTATGAGAGAGATAAATAGGACTTGAAAGAAATGGATGGATCTGGGCTATGCACAAAGAAAAGCTAACATACATATAATAAGAGTCCCCAAAGACCAAAACTAACAGTAAAACTAATTCAAGAAAAGTTTTCAGAAACAAAAGATGACTTAAAGCTGTATTTTAAAGAGCCACCACATGTCTTTGAAGATTGGCCCAGATGACCAACATCAAGACATTCTAGCAAAACAATCAGAAAGACACACAGAAAGGCAGAAAACCAGAAGGAAAAAACAAACAAACAAACAAACAAAAAAACAAACACACCTGTCTGGGTATCCAGGCAAAAAAGCCAAATCACTTATATGGAAAACATCAGACTTTGATAATATCTGTTAAAATCTGTAAAATTAATGCTTGTTGTTTAGTCATTAAGTTGTTTCCAACTCTTCTGCAACCTGTAGCCTGCCAGGATCCTCTGTCCCTGAAAAAACAAACACACCTGTCTGGGTATCCAGGCAAAAAAGCCAAATCACTTATATGGAAAACATCAGACTTTGATAATATCTGTTAAAATCTGTAAAATTAATGCTTGTTGTTTAGTCATTAAGTTGTTTCCAACTCTTCTGCAACCTGTAGCCTGCCAGGATCCTCTGTCCCTGGGATTTCCCAGACAAGAATACTAGAATGGGTTGCCATTTCCTTCTCCAGTTGATCTTCCTGACCCAGGGATCAAACCTGCATCTCCTGCATTGGCAGATGGATTCTTCACCACTGAGCCACCTGGGAAGCCAAAATTAAGGATAAATAATGATTATGAGGAATGTAGCTATAGACTGACTTTTATCTCCTTTAATATCTTTTTTGAGTTTTCATTTTGAAACCAAGTATTTAAATTTTAACTTCAAAGTATCATTATAAACTCACGATGAATTTATTTTATTTATTTATTTTGAATTTACTCAGATTTAGGCTTATTTTATTTTAATATAAATTTATTTATTTTAAAAAACATTTTCTAGTTCTTGACACCAACTGCTACTGCTAAGTCACTTCAGTCATGTCTGACTCTGTGCAACCCCATAGATGGCAGCCCACCAGGCTCCATAGGCTTGCCAAAACTTAATAAATAAAAAAACTGAGTCTGATCAAGCTTGTAGGTCTTACTACAACTTACAGGATTTAAAGGGACAGTAAAATGTGAAATGAGAATGTAGTCAGCAAAATTTTAAATGTGAGAAACTCTATCAGACAAATCGTGTAGGTTGTTTAATGAACAAGCTGCAGAAAAAGAAAAGGAAGAGAGAGAGAATCTGTAGATTAAAGATTTAACATATCTTCAAACAATTGCAATAAATTTATTTGAATCCTAATTCAAGAAGAGAAATGAGAATGTAGTCAGCAAAATTTTAAATGTGAGAAACTCTATCAGACAAATCGTGTAGGTTGTTTAATGAACAAGCTGCAGAAAAAGAAAAGGAAGAAAGAGAGAATCTGTAGATTAAAGATTTAACATATCTTCAAACAATTGCAATAAATTTATTTGAATCCTAATTCAAGAAGTGTGTGTGGGAGGGCGGTCCTAATATGGCGGAGGAATAGGATGGGGAGACCACTTTCTCCTCTACAAATTCATCAAAAGAATGTTTAAACACTGAGTGAGTTCCATAAGACAACTTCTGAATGCCAGCAGAAGACATCAGGCACCCAGGAAAGCAGCCCATTGTCTTCAAAAGGAGGTAGGAAAAAATATGCTGCTAAGTCACTTCAGTCGTGTCCGACTCTGTGCGACCTCATAGACGGCAGCCCACCAGGCTCCCCCATCCCCGGGATTCTCCAGGCAAGAACACTGGAGTGGGTTGCCATTTCCTTCTCCAAGGAAAAAATATAAAAGACAAAAAGAGAGACAAAAGAGGTAGGGATGGAGCTCCGTCCCGGGAAGGGAGTCTTAAAAAGGGAGAAGTTTCCGAACACCAGGAAACACTCTCACTGGCGAGTCTGTGGCGAGCCTCGGAAGCACAGAGGGCAAGATAACAGGGAGGGAAAATAAATAAATAATTGAATCCCACAGACTGAGAGCCCAACGGTAACGCCCCCCGTGGAGAAGCAGCTCAGACACCTGCACCCGCCACTAGCAAGCGGGGGCTGGGCAGGGAGGCGCGGGCTGCACTGCTTCGAGTAAGGACTGGGCCTGAGTGCCCCGAGGGCAATCTGAGCATACTAACTCGGGCTAGCAAACCAGACTGTGGGATAGCTACCACGCGAAAAACCCTAAGACACCGCCAGGCCCGCGCACAGGCCAAAGGACTGAACAGAACTAGCCGGCTGCAGACCATCCCCCTCCAGGGACAGGCAGCCGGAGCCAGAAGGGGGCAATCACAACCCCAGAGAGACATTATCTACCAAACTGCAAGCAGGCTTCTTTGCTAAGTAAGACTTCTTGGGGTTCTGGACAGTCAATATCCACCTGAGAAGGTGCACCGGTTGTACACCCAGAAAATCTAGCGGCAGGGATCAGGGAGGCGGTAAGTCGCAGCGACCACACTTGCCAAACACCTCATCACCTGAGCTGCTCGGACCTGGGAAGGGCACAAAACGCAGGCCCAACCGAGTCTGCACCTCTGAGGACTACCTGAGTGCCGGAACCTGAGCAGCTTAGACCTGGGAGGTGCATGCAGCCCAGGGCCAGCCTCCGATGGTTCCCGGCGGAGCAACCTAGAGCCTGAGCAGTATGGGCAGGGAGGGCACATGTGCCGTGAGCATGGGCAGGTGTGGCTGAGACACCGCAAGCACTCCCCACAGACGCCAGTGTTGCTTGTTTGCAGCGTCCCTCCCTCCCCACAGCACGACTGAACAAGTGAGCCTAAAAAAAGTGTCCTCCACCGCCCACCTTGTGTCAGGGCAGAAATCAGACACTGAAGAGACCAGCAAACAGAAGCTAAAACAGAGGGAACCGCCTTGGAAGTGACAGGTGCAATAGATTGAAACCCTGTCGTTAGTACTGACTACATAGGAAGGGGCCTATAGATCTTGAGAAATATAAGCCGGACCAAGGAACTATCCAAAAATAAACTGACCCCACACTGCCCACAACAACGCCGGAGAAAGTCCTAGATATATTCTTACTATTTTTACAATCTTTTTTTTTTTAATTTTTAAGTCCTCTATTACTCCTTTAATTTTCATTTTTATAACCTACTATTACTTTGCAAAAAAAGACCCTATTTTTTATAGCAAACTTTACATATAAATATATTTTTATAATTTTTGTGACTTTTTTCCTTCTTTTCTTTAATATTGTATTTTTGAAAATCCAACCTCTACTCTAGATGTTTAATCTTTGCTTTTTGATATTTTTTATCAATTTTGTACCTTTAAGAACCCAATCTTCAGTACCCATTTTTACTTGGGAGCAAGATTACTGGCTTGACTGCTCTCTCCCCCTTTGGACTCTCCTTTTTCTCCACCAGGTTGCCTCTGTCTCCTCCCTCCCCCTTCTCTTCTCTTCCTAACTCTGTGAATCTCTGTGTTGCAGACAGTGGAGAACACTTAGGGAACTGATTACTGACTGGATCTGTCTTGCTCCTTTTGATTCCCCCCTTTTATCCTCCTGGCCACCTGTGTCCTTCCTCCCTCTTCTCTTCTCTGTATAACTCCATGAATATCTCTGAGCAGTCCAGACTATGGAGCACACATAAGGAAGTGATTACTGGCTAGCTTGCTCTCTCCTCTTTTGATTCCACCTCATCTCATTCGGGTCACCTCTAACTCCCTCCTCCCTCTTCTCTTCTCCATGTATCTCNTTTGAATCAGTTCTAATGAGGTGGATGAAACTGGAGCCTATTATACAGAGAAACACCAATACAGTATACTAACGCATATATATGGAATTTAGAAAGATGGTAACAATAACCCTGTATGCGAGACAGCAAAAGAGACACAGATGTATAGAACAGTCTTTTGGACTCTGTGGGAAAGGGAGAGGGTGGGATGATTTGGGAGAATGGCATTGACACATGTATAATATCATATAAGAAATGAATCACCAGTCCAGGTTCGATGCAGGATGCTTGGGGCTGGTGCACTGGGATGACCCAGAGTGATGGTACAGGGAGGAAGGTGGGAGGGGGGTTCAGCATGGGGAACATGTGTACACCCGTGGCAGATTCATGTTGATGTATGGTGAAACCAATACAATATTGTAAAGTAATTAGCCTCCAATTAAATAAATTTAAATTAAAAAAAAAAGAAGTGTGTGTATACACGTGCATTCGAGATAATATGCAAACATGAACATTATTAATATCTGACAGTAATAAATTCTTACATCAATATTTAGGTGTAACAGTATTGATGCTATGCACTTTTCAATGTAAATATTGTTTAGAAATATAAACTGAAATATTTATATAAATATTTATATTTGACCTGATGTGATGTCTAGAATTTGCTTAAAACAATCTAGGGGGTATGGTAAGGGGGTCTGGATAGAGGTATGAATGAAAAAAGATGGCCTATGTTGATAATTGTTGAACCTGAATGATAGATATGTTGGATTAGTAACCATTTTTTCTACATTTGAATATGTTTGGAATTTTCCTCCAAAAAGAGTTATTAAAAATGCCTTTAAAAAAAAGACTAGTAAGCACAATACTTTTTTTTTCAAAAGCACAAAGAAAGAAAGTTGAGAATGAAAAGGGAAACTATGTGAAGATTGTTTATAAGAACAAATGTATATTAATAAATTTGTAAGCAACTTAAAGTAAGAAGTTTCTCAAAAATAGCTCCAAGAATAAAATCTGGCATGGACCATCTCTACAGAAGGAATCAAAACCACAGATAAACATATGACCACTGGAACTACTAGGCATGGATAGTTTATGATAGAATTCTAACAAATTTTTAAGCAACAGAAATTTCCCATCTTTTTTAATGTTGTCTAAATCAAGGAAAAATAGAGACAACTTCTCAAATTAGTATATTTCCTACCATAAATATGCTATATCACAAAACATTAAGACTCCAGTTAAAGAAAAGACTATAGCTGTGCCCAGAAATTACTTACACTGAAGTTTCTACAAGAGAAAAAAAAAAACAACTAAAAAGACAGAAATATCAGAAGGGAAGAACGAATATCACAATTGACAAATATGACAATTAACAAATATCACACTTGACAAATGATATAAAAATCTTATAAAATTAACTGTCAAACAATTACAATAAAGAGTTCAGAAACAAAGATAACCAAAATTCCACATAGCCAAATAATGACCGTCTTCTCATTGAGGGCAAAACTGGAAAAGTGGAGGAGAAATAACTTCTTTCAACAATTCATTGCTCCCTGAGTGTGTATTTCTTACCAATACAAAAGGAAACTAAATTTTTTATTCAAAAACAAAACAGTCAGTCAGGTCAGAAATGAAAGGTAAGAAGTCCAAAGCAGCAGAAAAACACTTAGATGAGACTTGGTGCTAAGATGATTTGCATTTATTTATGGCATGTATTTCCACTCCTTCTGACAATCAGAACTGTATTTAACCACTTATTGTTTTCTTCTACTTAATGCATTCTCCTTCCTTCTTAAACTGGGCAGATAGCCAATGTTGCCTAAGCCACGTCCACAGACATTTGATAATTAACTTTCTCCTTTGTTTCCATGTTTAGTAATTTTCAAACCCTCCCACTGGTGTGTTCAGTAATAGACAGCCAGGACACCTACAGTAACATTCTAAGATTTAGTCACAATAATAAATTATCTTTGAAACATATTTTATCTTCAAATATATTCAAATTTTATATTATGAAACTTACATCAATTTTAATATAAATAGAAATGGTCTATTTAGAAATAGACAAGTACTCAGAAACTGTCTCCCTAAAAATTGTTATGAAGGGCCACTGAGAAGACTTACCATGTTAATCCTATAGCTTAGCACCCATTTTGCAAACCCCAGGGTCAGAAGTCCCTCTTTTGTTCCAGAGCTAAACCTCTTATCAAACAGTGTATCCTGTTTTCTTCCAAAGTCTTTCTCTCTTCCTATCTCCTCTTTCTATAATGTTTTTTAAATTGGTCTTAAATAAATGTTTGTTGGGTTTAATTTAGCAGAATTTCTTTTCCTTGCTTTTAGTGCTCCCAACAGCCTGATTATCTCAGCCTGTAAGAAACTGAGAAGGTATTTTAGCCTAATTTTTAGCATTTTGGGTAGTTTTGAGTGGTTCTCCCGCCCCAGAAACAGCTTCATCTGTAGCTAATTAAATAGAAAGTCAGTGCTAGAGTCTGGATCTTCTAACTTTCAGTCTAGTGCTCTTTATATAACACTGAATAGCCTTCAAAATCATTTTAAGGTAGGGGGAACATGACATACAAGACAAGGGCAGTTTGACCAGCTCTGGATATGCTGAGCAAAAGGGAATTATTGAAAGGAGACTAAGAGCTCACAGGGGACTTTTTTGGTGGCCTAAGGTGGACACTTCACCTCCCAGTGCATGGCGTGAGGGTTCAATCCCTAGTTAGGGAGCTGAGATCCCACATGCCTCATGGCCAAAAAAACAAAACATGAAACAGAAGCAATATTGTAACAAATTCAATAAAGACTTCAAAAATGGTCCATGTTTAAAAAAATATCTTAAAAAAAAAAAAAAAAAAAAACTCAAAGATCTTTGGATCTGAAGATCCAAGCTAGAAAGCTACAAGGATGAAGGAAGCCCCTGGGGGCTAGAGCTGAGCACCCCAGGGCAGTTCTGTCTCTGGGTACAGCAGAGTGGCAGGTCTGTGCCTTCATGAACATGAATATCAACTGCTTTCAATCAGTATATTCCAGAAAGGGAGAAATATCATGTGGGGACACGAAGGTATCTCATGCCTATTTGGCTGGCAGAGAGCCACATACCTGATTCAGGGTCCTAACACAGCAGCCAGCAGGCAAGAAGGCAATTCCCCATAAAGAAATAAAGGTGCTGGTAACAAAATGGAGATTAAAAAGTGCTGTGAGGAAAAAATTATCTACCCCACTCACCCCATCCATCCCATAAAATTGCCATAATGAGGTAATTAGGTAACATATGTAAAAGTGCTTTGTAAACTATGACAGCAAGGAAATCAAACCAATCAATCCTAAAGGAAATCAACCCTGACTATTCATTGGAAGGATTAATGCTGAAGCTGAAGCTCCATACTTTGGCCACCTGATGTGATAGAGCTGACTCATTGGAAAAGACCCTGATGCTGGGAAAGATTGAAGGTGGGAGGAGATGGGGGCAACAGAGGATGAAATGGTTAGACAGCATCACTGACCCAGTGGATGTGAGTTTGAGCAAATGCCAGATAGTGAAGGACAGGGGAGTCTGGTGTGCTGTAGTTCATGGGGTCAGACATGTAGACAAGGAATCAGACCAATTTGGCGACTAAAGAACAACAACAGACTATGACAAGCTCTACAAAGGCATTTTGATGAAACATCACTTCTTTAAGGTAACATTGTAACAACTATTTAATACCTGATTTCTAAAGGTTAAATTTTCAGACAAGCTAATGAAAAAAATGTTCTTCTCAGGATAGGAAAATTCCATTTGACTCTTTTTCTGGTCTTATCATCTAAATATGTAACCCATGGTCATTTTACTGCTGAGGGAGAATTTGAATACCACCACAAATAGTGCATTACAAGTAATGTTCTACAGGGGCAACTTCCATCAAAATAAGGCCTTATCAGTTTTAATTTGCACAAATCTTTCTAAATGAAATAATTACTCTGAGTTACTCATTTGTTAGGCTTTATAGAAATTTAATGGCTTTTATCACTCCAGTTTTTCAGAAATTTCCAGTTACCCACTAAAGATATATTGTGGTAGGTGGAATTCTGAAGATGTCCACTCAAGATTCCTACCTCTGGCTATTCAATCAAACAGTAAGTAAGTGCTATTGTGAAGGCACTTTCCAATGGAATTAAGATCACATATCTGCTGATCTTAAGAGAATGGAGCCTGTATTCTCCAGTGAGGCCCAGGGTAATCTTGAATTATAAGCCATGTTTTTGCTCTAGGAGAAGGCAATGGCCCCCCACTCCAGTATTCTTGTCTGGAAAATCTCATGGACAGAGGAGCCTGGTGGGCTGCAGTCCATGGGGTCGCGAAGAGTCGGACACAGCTGAGCGACTTCACTATCACTTTCACTTTGCTCTATCAAGTGCTTTGAAGCAAACTTTGAAGCAGTCACTCATAGAACACTGTGAATTTCAGGAGGGTCCCTGGAAGGGCCTCATCCAAAATAAGTTAAAGTTTCTCCTACAATCAGGAAATGGTACAATAACCTTTGTTTGTCTTTGATATGCATATTAGTATTCTACTGCTGCTCTAACAAGTTACTACAAATTTAGTAGCTTAAATCAACAACCATCTATTGTCTCATAGTTATGAAGTTAGACGTCTGGGTTGGCATGGCTGATTTCTCTACCCCAGGTTTCACAAGGCCAAAATCAAAGTGTTGGCTGGCTAGTCTCTTATTGGGATGCTCTGGAAAAAATAAGCTTCTGTGCAGATTCTGCAGGTGAGCAGAATGCAGTTCCTTGGGGTTGTAGGACTGAAGTATCTGGTCTCCTTGCTGGCAGTAAGCTAGAAGTCATTCTGAGCCTCCTCTCACTTTGAGTGAGAAGTCACTAGAGGCCTCCTCCATACTTTACACTTAACCCCCTACACCTCGAAAGCAAAAACCGTGAGTAGAATTCTTCACATGCTTAGAATCTCTGAATTCCTCCTCTGCTTTATCTCTCTCTGGCTTACTCTCTCTTCTTCCTCCTTTTTCTACTTTTAAAGGTTCACATGATTACATTGGGCCTCCCTGGAACCATTCTCTTAAGATCAGCCAACTGCTGCTGCTGCTGCTAAGTCGCTTCAGTCGTGTCCGACTCTGTGCGACCCCATAGACGGCAGCCCACCAGGCTCCCCAACCCCTGGGATTCTCCAGGCAAGAACACTAGAGTGGGTTGCCATTTCCTTCTCCAATGCAGGAAAGTGAAAAGTGAAAGTGAAGTTGCTCAGTCGTGCCCGACTCTTAGCGACCCCATGGACTGCAGCCTACCAGGCTCCTCTGTCCATGGATTTTCCAGGCAAGAGTACTGGAGTGGGTGCCATTCCCTTCTCTGAGATCAGCTAACAGGTAACCTTAATTCCTTTGGAAAGTGCCTTCACAATAGCACCCACTTACTGTTTGATTGAAAAGCCAGAGGTGGGAATCTGGAGTGGACATCTTCAGAATTCTACCCACCACAATATGTCTTTATAGAGTGACTAGAAATTTTTGAAAAACTAAAATGATGAAAGCCATTAAATTTCTACAAAGTACCATAAGTGAGTAGCTCAAGGTGATTGTTTCAAGAAGATTTATCAGAATCAAATCGTTTACAATTTTAAAAGGCCATCATGTGACCAATATCATAAAGTCCCTCTTTGTATCAAAAATTGGTGTGACCAATGATGAAAAAGTTCCAAGTATTTCTTTGTATTTCTAATATATAAGATATCCTTTAAATATTTCAAATGGATATTATCAGTTGTAACCGACATTTATTTCTTAATACTAATTTATGTCTAAATTCCCTTTTCTTAGGTTTTATGAGATGTAGCTTCCAAGGATTTGAATATATTCAAAATCTTTATAACACAAATTCAATTATATTTGCACTCCATTCCTAAACAACAACTAGCACTTGGAGAAGAATCTCGATATCTCATTCTTCCCACATACAATCCTCAATCAGTTACAAACACACAGATTAATCACTAAATCAGCAAATATTTACTGAAGCCCCATGGAGCAAATAGTGCCATTTCTAAGCACTTAGGATTACACAGTATGTAGAAATAGACAGAGAAATTATTCCTATTCTAAAGGATTTTCTAAGGCAGGAAAATATGACCAACATGAATAGTATATTCAAATAAATATGATTCTCTAATGAGTTAAGGGTACTGTTAAGGTGTTGGAGAATACTACTGTAGATTGCATAAGAAAAATGTTTAATAGGAAGAAGTTTCTTTGAGTAGGTAAACCCCACAAATGATTCTGATACAGATTAATGCTAGCACTGCTGATTTAAGGCTGTTTTTTGTATGTTGGGGACTTAGAAGAGAAGGAGAGCCATGGAGAGGTAGACTGCCACAGCTGATTTACAGCTCTATAAGAGCTGGCCAGGAGAAGGAGCCTGTGTGATGGAAAACTTTCAAGGCTATTATTAGAAGACTATATTTGATTCAGAAGACAGTGGGACTCCCCGAAAGAGCTGGAAAGAACTGAGAGATGTAATCAAGGCTTCAGGCCTGAAATAGAGATTTATCATACAGTGCAAAATAACTTAAAAAAAAAAACAACTGCACGCTGAAAGCAAGCAAGGAGGAAGAAGACAGAATAATCTGGTACTAATTTACCAGTGGTCAAGAGATTCTCCTCAGTGATGGTGGCAAGTGATTTGATGGTTCTAAGTAGAAATAGTGAAAGTTTAAGATGGACTTAAAGAAGTGGAGATGGAATTAGAATTCAGAGCTAGAAAAGCAGCATGATTCCTCTGTGGTTTCAAGAATGTTGATTTTGTAGGATATTTAATAACTTTTACTAACTCTGATATGAGTTCCATTTGTATTTTCAACAAGTCTGACACCTAAAGAGGGCTTTAGGACATTCCTTTTTTAGGTAGGATCCATTTTAATGTTTTTAAAAAATACTTCCCATGAATGACTCACACTTTTCATATCTAATCCACAGGCAAACAGACAAGTCTTTTCGAAACAAGTGACTTCCGTACTGAGACTGAAGGATGGATAGGAGAACCAGATCTGGCTTTTAGAATAATCCTCTGGGCTGAATACTGGACAGGAATGAGGAAGCCTAGAGTTGTAGTTTGATGACCTAGTAAACATAATCAAGGTGAAGAGTGATGGTGACTTGAACTGTGGTGGCAGGAGTGAGAATGGAGAGAGGAGACTGAATTGAGAGATGTTCAAGGAGAGAATAAAATGAATAAAACTTGATAATTGGCTGGAAATGAGGGACAAGTGAGGAACAGGGGAATGTCAAGAATAAGTCCCCAGATGCTGGATTTTACTACTGAGGTCAGTTTTGTTGGAGGGGAAGTTTGAAGATTAAAATGAGTTTGATAAATGTTGAATCTGAGCTGCCTATGAGACATGCAGAAGGAACAGTCTTAGTTGGATATATGGTGGGCAGGTAGGAATCCCAGACAGAGGCCCTGAGCCTTGAGCACAAGTTTTGCTGTAACCACACAGGGAGATCACGAGGAGAAAGAAGAGATGAGACCCCAGACAGAATTCCCAGGCAATAATACTGGAGTGGGTTGCCATTTTCTTCTCCAGGTGATCTTCCTGGCCCAGGGATTGAACCTGTGTCTCCAGCATTGGCAGATGGATTCTATACTGCTGAGTCACCAAGGAAGCCCCATATCTCTCCCTGATTAATGCCAGTTTTATTGCTCACATATTTAATATGGCAAGCATATGGCTATTGTTTCTCTCATAGTAACATTTCAGATGTGTCAGTGTCTTTGCAAAACATGTGTACATATGAAAACTCATAATCATCATAGTAACATCAATACTACCTTTGTTTTACAGATGAAAAAACTGAGACTCTAGAAAGAGATTGCCAAGGCCATTGAGCTAGCATATGACAAAGTGAGAGGCTGATTCTGGATATTTAGATATCAAATCAATTATTTTTCTAACTAAACAAATATTTTAGGCACCCAACATATAGCACCCTACAATTTCATTCTCCACAGTAACTGTATTATTCTAATTTGGGTTATAGATTTTAACTCCTTCTTTTATGTGTTTCTAATCCTTCTTTCTGGACTTTTAATTAATCTTTTATGTGGTTTAATTATATTTGCTTTAAATCACTTTTTGAAAAAGGTGGAGTATCATAAATAAATTAATAGACAGACACTTAAATAGATTATACATCTGAGGCTTGCTGATTCCCTTGGCAATAACAAAATTTAAATCACTTTTAAGTGACAAGGAGAAAAAAAAACAAAAACTATCAATATGAACTAGATTTTTCTCACATCTTCAATAAAACACTTGTTCATTTCTGCTAATGAGGACAATTCTCCAATTAAAAATAATCCTAATCAAGAAAATAATTCCTACTGCTCCTGCTTATAACCCCAAGTGCAGAGGCTCCATCTATCTCCTCTCTCTATTTAGAAACACTTAATGAAACTATTTAGAGGGTCTAGTGAACCTGTAGTTTCAAAACTGAAGAAGGGAGGAGGGTATAGGCAGGACATTTACCCAGTGCCCATCCTCCAGCTATGAATGAAACAGATCATTTACTTACTTGTCCAAAAATCACTCCTTACCAATGCTATATGTTCTACAATACATCCTTTCTCACTTCACTCATTTTCACTATCTAAATTTCTACCACTTAGCAATTATCAGTATTTGTTAATACCTCTTCTTTACACATGTAAATGTTTCTAGGACTCATTCATTCAATGAACATTGATTGAAACCTACCAAATGCCAGGTGCTGTGCTGGCAACATAGCAGTAAAAAAAGAAAAAAAGAAAGAGAAAAAAACTGACACATTTGGGGATGATGATATATAATCAGTTGTTTACAATTAGTAAAAATTATTTAAATTTATCTGCTTTTTCTTAATTGGCTTTTCACTGAGGAAAAAGTTTACTGTATACATGGATAAGGAGGAAATTGAGATGCTATGGAAAAAACTCAAAAGAACTTCTTGGCCAACCCAGTTGATGGGTTGAGAACAAGAATGTCCTCCCCTGATTAGAAATGGGCCACCTATCAATTTATTGCCTCAGAGGTCCAGATTGACTCCTCACTACCTGCACTGTGCTACTGGGCTAGACTGTCAGCATCTCATACAGCATTAGAGTGTGTTGTGATGCTTTGTCAGTAAAAGGGATATTGAAAGAAGTGGCTCTCTGTCCTGGTTCTGTGTGCTATTTATTACTGTTACTATTGTTGTTGCTTCAGCAGTGTTGTGGGAAGGCGATGGCACCCCACTCCAGTACTCTTGCCTGGAAAATCCCACGGACAGAGGAGCCTGGTGGGCTGTAGTCCATGGGGTCGCTAAGAGTCGGACACGACTGAGCAACTTCACTTTCATTTTTCACATTCATGCATTGGAGAAGGAAATGGCAACCCACTCCAGTGTTCTTGCCTAGAGAATACCAGGGACGGGGGAGCCTGGTGGGCTGCCGTCTATGGGGTCGCACAGAGTCGGACACGACTGAAGTGACTTAGTAGTTAGCAGCAGCAGTGAGACATCCAGGGCTATTCTATCTCACTACTCACAGTCAATCCTTTGATGACACCATGTTCCTGGCCTGAGTCCAGTGACCACCTTCCTCCAGTCATCCCAGTGCAGTCACCACAGACTCTTGGCTGGTGCCCATGATAGCACTCTGAGCCTTCTGTATACCTACCACCATCTGCAGCTCACTCACACCCCAGACTCTCAGCATCCTTGAGCTGCCTGTGCATTCATGCTAAGTCACTTCAGTTGTATCTGACTCTTTGCAACCTGTGGACTGAAGCCCACAGGGATTCTCTACACTCTCACAAGATTGCTTCCTGGCTTCCCAGGAACTGGATCCACTCTGGCTGGGGCAATCCAGTGAATTTCCACACCACCCATTGGCTACAATCATACCTTCCCCAACAAGGCTGGAAACCCAACCTGGGGCAGGGGACACTCTCTTCCATCTTTGTGCTTTCTTAAATACTCTTCTTCTGTCAGAACCAGAGCACTTTTTTTTTTTTGAGTTCTCTTTAATGTGAAAATGAAGTCTCTCAGTCGTGTCTGACTCTTTGTGACCTGGTGAATTGTAGCCCATGGCATTTTCCAGGCAAGAGTACTGGGGTGGGTTTAATTACTATCCCAACTGGTCCCTTAATTTTAGGATACCAGGCTAGAGTTTAGCAGGGGGTTAGTCTTGGAATCTAACCCCATTTTTGTATCCCATTTACTTTGCAAAATCTGCTTCAAGTCTCTTACAATCAACTTATAAATAAACTTTTTAAGAAAGGAGTCATTAAAATGTGAATATTCCCCATAATCATATACTGAAAATGTATGTGTGGTTAATATTGACATACTAAATATTTAATATTTACAAATGAAATTCTAAAAATCAAAGCAAAATTCAATTAAAAACACAGGATGGGCCAGTAGAAGGAACAAGGGCTTCTGTATCATGTCAAAGGATTGAACCCAGATTCTATTGCTTACCAACTGATGATCTCAAGTGCATTAACCCCCTGGAAACCTCAGTTTCCTCAACTGTAAAGTGGGAAGAATAGCATCCACCTTATAGATTTGCCATGGGAATTACACATTACACACAGTAGGGAAGTACATCACACACAAGAAGTGCTGGTCAGTAAACATTATTACAGCTTCCCTGGTGGCCCGACAGTAAAGAATGTGTGTGCAGTGCTGGAAATCCGAGTTTGGTTCCTGGGTCAGGAAGCTCCCCAGGAGGAAGGCACGGCAACCCACTCCAATATTCTTGCCTAGAGAATCCCATGGACCGAGGAGCCTGGTGGGCTACAGTCCATGGGATCGCAGAGTCAGACATGACTGAGCAACTAAGCACATGCACAGAATAAACATTATTAGCCTTTCCTCTGTATCTTTTTTTTTAGTGAAAGTTATTGCTTTCAATATATGAGAGGATAATTTTCCTGGGATCTACTGAAACGCAGGGGCTGCTTGAAGCAGTGTTTCTACCTTTGCAAGTTTGCCCTGTGGGATTCATTCTTGAAGAGCAGCAGTTTAAAAAGTGTGGGCTCTTCACTCACAGCCTGAGCCAGGTGGCACCACCATGTTGGGCCTCTGAGCACTGAAAAAGCTCTACAAAGAAGTCCTCTACACATACTGGGTTTTAGGCCTGCCATTATTTGATTGCTCTAAGCACAACATTATACATGTTTTCTATAAGTGTTTTGAGTTTAATAAAACCTCTGTTGCATGCAGGATTATGTAGTTAATGTGATAACGAAGTTCCAGTCTTTCCGGTGTGAAATCTATTGAAGGCAGAATTCCTTCTTCTTTTAGGATAAGAAAGGAAGGCTGGGAGAAATTACAATGAAGTGGCAATAAAAAAAAAAATTGTCAGAAATGTTAGTCAAGAAATACTAAGAGACTGGCTCAGAGCCCAATTAGGATTGAACAAAGATATATATATATATATAAACTAGTTAAGCTAAAGAATCCTTAATTAAGCTACTGTAAAGCCAAGGGTTTTAAAGTTCAAAGGATATGTAGACTTCTGTCAAATTCCTTTCAGAGAAGGTGACAAGAGAACTCACCAGCAGTCATAGAGAGTGACAGACATAAATAAAATTCTGAAGGAAACTTTACTATAACTGAAGCAAAAAAAAAAAAAGAACAAAGTTTTGTATTACATTCTTTTGTGTTTGTACATTGACATCTTTTGTGCTGAAGGAGGTTGTGTTGATTATTTCTTCTTTGAAAGCACACACATATCATTTATTAATAATTACCTTTATAATTAATTACATTTCTCAATGACAACAGTCCATCATTGATTTGAATTCTTTCAGGAAATGTGCATCCCTCAGAACACCCAAGTGCCCTGGCTGCTCTGACCTGGTGGTAGCTGCTCCTCACTCCAGTTCATATACTCAAATGTGATTTGGCAGGACTCTGTAACATGCTTAGGAATCTTTTATTTTTCACAATAAATATGCAAATAGTAATAATAAAATAAGCTCCTTCTGCATCTCTTTGGCCACCAAGTTCTATAGCTGCTGTCTTCTATTTTTGAGTCTAATCCCTTTGCATCCACATGACCCACTTATTTCAGATGCTCATCCTCTAGCTCCTGGATGGTTTCCAATGCCTCCCATAGTATTTCCTTGTCTCCCCTTGTAATCAGAGTCATCTTACTAAAATTTGAATCTGTTTATATCATCCCCAGCTTATAGTCCATCAATGGCTACTCACTGCCTCAAGAATTAAGTCCAGACTCTTAGCATATGTCTGAGGCCTTTTACACTATGGTCCCATCTGTTCTCCCATCATCACTGCCTGCTATTCTTGGGAGGTTTCTTGCCCCACCCTTATGCATCCCTGCCATAGGAGAACCATATAACATCGTTTCAAGGCAAGTTAGCAAGAGGCACAGTGTCAAATTAATAGTAATCTTGAGAAAAGACTGAAAGCATTGTGGGGTAAGAGCTCGTCCTAATAACCATCAAGCAATTAAGCAGACCCATCTCCCAGGAAGCCACTTAGTGACCATCTGCTGTAATATAAGCATAGCCCTTGGGAATCCCCCTCCTCTACTCCAACCGTCTTTTCGTCTCATTCCTTATGACTACAATCACTGCTTTCCCTGGGAGGAGCTCCAATAAATACAACTGCACCATCTTTTAATTCTCAAGTGATGTTTTAGCACCCCATGTAGAATGGCACCCTCAAAAGCTGCCCATCTGATCAGCCTCAATAGCTACAATGACAAATCCCTATCCATTCCTCAAGATTCAATTAATACATCACCTCTGTGAAGATTTCTGTACCTAACGTCCAACTCTAGCAGAATTAATTAAACAGACACTTTCAAAGCACATATTATCAGTGCTTTATGACTTCTTATCCTGTTTTTCAAATATCATCTTACTTTTCCCTTACAATAGCTCTGTGTGTTGTGTGCTACTGTTTGTGCCTCATTTATAAGCAGATCTGTCACACAGCTAGCAAAGAGCAGAGTCAAGATTCAGATCCCAGGAGACGGGTTCCAGAGTGTTGCCCCAAGTCAGTCTTCTTAGCAGTATGCTTACTTTTCCCCTCCAGTGCCAGTACCTCTTATGATGAACTCTATTACAGCTGCATGTAATCATGTATGAAGTGTTTGTTAACATGTTGACTTTTCCTCTAGCTTTTGAGGTCCCTAAAAGTAGGGCTCTTAACCATATGTATATCTCCAAGAACTTGCTTAGACTTAGTACAAAACAGACATTCTCTGATAGTTGTTGGATCATTAATTAATCAGTCAGCATTCATGAAAGTAAAGCCTGTGTTTGGATCTCTGTGTTAAAAATCCAAGCACTAAGTCTTTCCTGGAGGTCTGGTGACTAAGAATTTGCCTGCTGGTGCAGGGAACATGGATTCAATCCCTGAGCCAAGAAGATGCCACATGCCATGGGGCAACTGAGCCTGTGCACCACAACTACTGAAGCCCATGTCCCTAAAACCTGTGCTCCACAACCAGAGAGAAGCCACCGCAAACTACTGTGAAAACCCCTGTGTTCCACAATCAGAGAGAAGCCACCGCAAACTACAGTGAAAACACCTGTGCTCCACACCAGAGAGAAGCCACCACAAACTACCTGTGAAAACCCCTGTGCTCCACAACCAGAGAGAAGCCACCACAAACTACGTGAAAACACCTGTGCTCCGCAATCAGAGAGAAGCACCACAAACTACTGTGAAAACACCTGTGCACCACAACCAGCGAGAAGCCACCACAAACTACAGTGAAAACACCTGTGCTCCACAATCAGAGAGAAGCCACCACAAACCACCATGAAAACACCTGTGCTCCACAACCAGAGAGAAGCCACCACAAACTACCTGTGAAAACACCTGTGCTACACAACCAGAGAGAAGCCACCACAAAATAGGTGAAAACACCTGTGCTCCGCAAACAGAGAGAAGCCACCACAAACTGCGTGAAAACACCTGTGCTCCACAACCAGAGAGAAGCCACCACAAACTATGTGAAAACCCCTGTGCTCCACAACCAGAGAGAAGCCACCACAAACTACCGTGAAAACAGCTGTGCTCCAAACCAGAGGCTAGCCCCTGCTCGCCACAGATAGACAAAGCCCATTTGCCGCAACAAAGACCCAGGACAGCCAAAACTAACTAAATAAATAAATATAAAAAGAATCCAAAGGCAAAACCTAGGTGATCATTTTGAAATAGAAATATCAAATTACTACTGTATACCGGAGACTAACACAGCATTGTAAGTCAATTATACTTCAAAAGCAAACAAACAAACACAGAGAAAGAGATCAGATGTGTGGTTACCAGAGGCAGGAAGTGGGTAGAGGGGAATTGGATGAAACTAGTGAAAGGGTACAACCTTTCAGTTAAAAGCTAAGTAAGTACTAGGAATGCAATGTACAAGGTAATGAATATAATTAACACTGCTGTACATTGTATGTGAAAGCTTTTAGGAGAGCAGATTCTAAGAGTTCTTATCATAGGGGGAAAAAGTATCTTTTTTCTATTTCTTTAACTATTTTATTTACATGAGATGGTGAATGTTCACTAAACCTTTTGCAGTAACCATTTCATGCTGCTTCTGCTGCTGCTAAGTTGTTTCAGTCGTGTCTGACTCTGTACGACCTCATAGATGGCATCCCACCAGGCTCCCTTGTCCCTGGGATCCTCCAGGCAAGAGTACTGGAGTGGGTTACCATTTCCTTCTCCAATGCATGAAAGTGAAAGTGAAGTCGCTCAGTCATGTCTGACTCCTAGGGATCCCATGGACTGCAGCCCACCAGTCTCCTCCGTCCATGGGATTTTCCAGGCAAGAGTACTGGAGTGGGTTGCCAATATATCATTTCATGGTACAAGTCAAATCATATGCTGCACACCTTAAACTTAGAGTCCTCTATGCCAATTATTTCTCAATAAAACTGGATGAGAAAGGCAGGGGCGGGGGATGATGTGTATAACATAGGAAGGGTGGTGCACTCATTGTCTGAAATGCATGCTTCTATGTCCAGGTCATGCCATGGACCAGTCATCAGCTGCTTGTTCTCTGTGGTCCTGAAGTTGACATGTATGACTAAAGTGCTAATCTTGCCAATAAAAAATAATAATAGTAATCCAACAAGAAATGCCCTACATACTCCAAAGGAGTTTCATTTCACATGGGAGATGCAGAGGAACCAGAGTATTTGATCAGTTATATCTTCAAAATTGAAGCAAATGGCCGAATTATCCTTACTAAAGTTAAATTCAATTGCCAAGTTGTGTGTGCAATAATAAGATATTTTCAAGACCAACTATAATAATGTAGCCTATAAAAAGCATAATAGTAAAAACTATTTTCAGTGTCATCAATATGATGAAAAGCAAGAAGATGATTTTCTGATAATCACTTCTAAAAGAATTACTACAACACTAGGATAATTAAAGCCAACCAGGGAGATAAAAACCTTCAGATTCAAGATGTGAAGAAATGTCAGAGGGTGTGAAACAATTGTTTTAATTTTTTCTCATTTGTAAATTCATTTTATGCCTCCAAGTGCAATATAAATTATTTACCAAAATTAGCTGTAATCACTTTCAGGGACAAGTACAAGCGGTTCACACATAAACCTGTATCGTTAGTTTATTTGCATGTAAACTGTGCAAATGACTAATTAGAGAGGCAACTATAGAAATAAACAATGTTTAACGTTGTAAAAAAAAAAAAATCCCCGCACTCTCTCTTTTCTTCTTTAAGGAAGAGGTAAGGAGGAAAGGGTCAGTGGCCCCCGGGGTAGGGGAGGGGAATTCTTATTTAAAAACATCTTCAGTAGCCATATTTCAAGTGAGGATGCTGTTTGACTTTTATCTGGTTCCTAATTCTCTTACCCAGTTGTCATTCAGGCTTATGAAATGTGCTAGAATATTAGTTTAGACTTGAAACATACACTCCATGAGAAGTCTGGCCACCGGCACACACACTTTATCTTATGAGGCTGAGATCTTCCCTTTTCCTCTGCCTAAGCCATGGTCTCGTGTCTCTCCTCAGACACTAGTCATGCTCTCAGTCCTTATGTGATTCTCTTAGACAAGGACAAGGGCAACTTGCTCGCTATCCAATAAGATACCATGAAAAGTGTCTTAAATTAACCTGCTGAGCACTATGGTTCATTCTTTACTAATTTATCTTTCCTGTTCTGTTTTCAACAGACCTTCCCTCTCTTTTCAACTTAAGACCAATAGAAGCAGGACTTTACCTGGGCCTGTGTATTCCTATTCATCCCTTATTTCATTGTTTGTGCCTCTTTTACATGAATATAAATGCAAGGGACTTGGAATGATAGAGCGTTGTCCTTACAGGGTTGGGAGGCAGATCTATGAGGATTTCTGAAATCAAGCTGGCATCTAATCACATTGCTTCATGGTCACATCTACAAGTGACACTGGACTTCAAGCCCCATGCACTGTGATCAAGCCTTGGAAATCAATAATAGCAGCTCCCTTGCTTGTTTCTCAGGGTGATGCCCTGTCATGAGACGGTCAGTACAGATGGCTTTGGAGAGATTGCTAGCATATCCTATGCACTTTTACAGATGAGAAACTGATGCTGTTCATGGTGTTCCTGGCAGAGCCTAATTTCCACTCTCAGATGCAAATGCAGACTTTTAACCCTTATTCTGGATTACAAATGCCTCTCACACACTGGAACTTGAAGGTTCTATTAAATGAGTCAATACAAAGAACTATCATTATTCATTTTTTGCCCTTGGATGTCCGTTTTCCATAGTCATTACATCATTGTGTGTATGCATGTGCACGCACATAAAAAAACACATACTCAGAACGTGTATAAATGCACAGTTTATGCTGCTGATTTGGAGAAGATCTTTTGGACTGTTAAGCTCTTCCTGGAAGATCTTTCTCAGTATAACCTCAAGTGCAGGAAGTCACACACAAGGATGGTGGACACTCCATGGAGCCAGTGGTAATAGCTAAGTCAATTTATAAGCATTGCCATGCCCGTGTCCTTAACTTTGCCTGTAGCTGTAGGCTAGACAGCATTTCAATCAGTTTGAGTTCAGCTGTCTGTTTTATTACACCCAGGCCAGGAACACATTGGGAATTTTTTAGTCCCTTCAATGACAAATGTATATTCAACCACTGCTGTGAGTTGCAGCCCACAATGCAGGTCACCAAAGGACAACAAACTGAGTAGGTATGTCAGAAAAATGTTCAGAAAAATATCTCTACAGGTGTCTGAAATTGCATCTACCTTCAATCTTTTCAATCTTTGAGAAGCATGTAAAGTTGTTTTCTGTGAGTCATATATACATGTATATATAAGAAATAGCTAGATTGCCTTACTTTCTAACAAATTTTGTACAAGTTTAACTCATTCAAATGACAGACAATGATGAGATTTTTACACCACCTCATGTGGTGGTTGGTTGGGTGTAATGTTTTTAATAGAGATCATGGAGTCTATTCACAGATGCCACTTTGAGATTCTTATCTCACAAAGCTGAAATAACTGTCTGCAAATGGTACAATGCACCCAGCTATGCTTAGTGAGACACTGAGAGAAGTCCACCTCCACAATGCTGTCACTTAGCCAACACAATTGAGAGGAAAAAAAAAAAAAAAAACCCTTCCTATCGCAAAAGTGTTAGCTTGGCTGATTCAAAACCGACACTGAATTGGTCCTAATATATTTTCACCCTGATGCCTGTGCTCATGGATGGACTTGAATTATCTCTGTAAAATTCTTGTATTCTTTAAAGGAGGTAAGAAATTTTCATCAAGTCTCATCAATCAACTGAAAACTTTCTTTCTGCTGACCCTAGATCTGGCTCCATCTGTTATAAAAGTCCAATTAATTTGTGCAAGATGCAAATTTTACTTAACTGAAAGAAAGTCTGTGAAATGTTAATTGTTGGCCTTCACTTGTGGCCCTCCCACCACTTAATTCCACAACCAAAAATCTTATGAGAGAGTTGAGAGCAACAGTAACTTTGCTTTTCTCAGTTCTTATGCCTACAACACCAAGAGCCAATCACTTGACAATTAATGTCAGAACATCAAGAGAAGAAATGTTTTTAATGACTGAAGTCTTTTTTTCTGTTACTAGTTTGGAACATGCATCCTTCTTATCCTATACTATCTCCTGAACCTAACGATTAAAACAGGGAATTTTTCACATAGAGATTTAACTATCTGACCACTTGACAAAAACATGTATCCAGATTTGTCTTCATCAAACCAAGGTAAGGACCAGTCTCCTCAGAGAACAATCAAACAAGGTTTGATTCTCTTACATAAAATTTGCAATGAACAGTAGGATCATATTCAAATCAATACTCATTTACTATCACATTTGTTCCCAGAAATAAATAATGAAGGAGGCATTGAGTATTAATATGTCAGAGTCCAAAATGAGTATATATTTTTGGAAGTGTTATAAATATGTATATTGTGTGTGTTATTCAGTGTTTCCTTTCATGTTCTTTTTGCTGGAACTTAACAACACTTCAAATAATTAGGGAAAGAAAAAAAAATGTCCTTAGGGAATACCCTTCAATAATAATTTATTTGAAGTTGCGTGTATTCATTGGCAAGGTTTCCCCTCTTGAAACCTTTGCTAGATACAGTGTACTGAGCATCTAGTCCTGTGGAAGATTTTTATCTCTGTGTTCACGTAGAACTATGTCATTTAAAATGTCTCTTTTCATGGTGAATTTAATTTTTAAAAGTTAAACTGTGAGCCTACTACCTTAAAAGTGTGATCAAACCTCTGAAAACTCTTTAACATTCAACTTTAGGATGAAATCCCCCCAAAGCCTGTGAGTGCTCATTAACTTACAGGGATACAGAGGTTGACTTATATTTGGACTTATGACTTCATTGCCCTATTTCTCCCTCAGTCCTATCCTAAGTTTCCCCTAAATCACCACACATTCCTTAGAAAACTTCTCTCCCTCTCAGCTGCCCCTTGTCATGAAAACAAAAAACTGATAAATTACTTTGTCCATTAATTAGTGATTAAGATGTCACAACTGTCAAGGACATTTGCCTGGTCCATATATTTAATAATTGCTCAGCAAATATTGTTGCAGTGCCCATTCAGCACTGTATAAGCACTGAAGAAGTGAAGTGAAGTCGCTTAGTCGTGTCCGACCCTTTGCAACCCCATGGACTGTAGCCTACCAGGCTCCTCCCTCCATGGAATTCTCCAGGCAAGAGTACTGGAGTGGGTTGCCATAGAAAACACAGCTTGGAAGCAAGATACATGCGGATTATCTTCTACGGAAGCTCTGGTCACATGCCCTTCGTCATTCCTAATATTTTTTGTTTTGGTNTGGACTGTAGCCTACCAGGCTCCTCCCTCCATGGAATTCTCCAGGCAAGAGTACTGGAGTGGGTTGCCATAGAAAACACAGCTTGGAAGCAAGATACATGCGGATTATCTTCTACGGAAGCTCTGGTCACATGCCCTTCGTCATTCCTAATATTTTTTGTTTTGGTTTGTTTTCTTCTTTTTTTCCTCTTGATCAGCCTTACCAGGAAGGTGTTCTTTCTTTTTTTCTCAATTGAGATACAGTTGATTTATAATACTGCATTAGTTTCAGATGTACAGCAAAGTGATTCCTGTAATATATTCACATAAACATGTATATATATTTTTTCATATTCTTTTTCATTAGAGGATATTATAAAATATTTAATATAGTCCCCTGTGCTATATAGTCGATCCTTATTTGTCTATTTTATATACAGTAATGTGTATCTGGGGGCTTTTCTGGTGGCTCAGTGGCAAAGGAGCCGCAGGATTGATACCTGAGTCAGGAAGATCCCCTGGAGAAAGAAATGGCAACCCATTCCAATATTCTTGCCTGAGAAATCCTATGGACAGAGGAGCCTGGCGGGCTACAATCCATGGGGTTGCGAAAGAGTTGGACGTAACCTAGTGACTAAACAACAACAGCGATGTGTATTTATCAGTCCCAAACTAATTTATTCCCCCTGCCTTTTCCCCTTTGGGAGCCGTAAGTTCTCTTTCTTTGCCTGTGATTCTATTTCTGTTTTGTGAATAACTTCATCTGTATAATTTTTTATGAATACACATGTAAGAGATATATTTGCCTCTGTCTTACTTCATTTAGCATGAAAATCTCCTCTAGATCCATCCATGTTGCTGAAAACGGCATTATTTCATTCTTGTTAATGGCTGAGTAATACTCATTGTGTACATACACCACATCTTTATCCGTTCCTCAGTCTTTCAGCATTTGGGCTGCTTCCGTGCCTTGCCTATTGTAAGCAGTGCTGTTATGAACATTGGGATGTATGTATCTTTTGAAATCAGAGTTTTCATTTTTCTGGACCTATGCCCAGGAAAGAAATTGCTGGATCATATGGCAACTCTCTTTTTAGTTTTTGGAGGAACCTTCATAGTGTTCTCCATAGTGGCTATACCTGTTTATGTTCCTACCATGTAGGAGGATTCCCTTTACACTCTCTCCAGCATTTGTTAAATACTTTCCGGTGATGGCCATTCTGACTGGTGGGGAAAGGCATGGCAACCCACTCCAGTATTCATGCCTGGAGAATACCATGGACAGAGGAGCCTGGTGAGCTATAGTCCATGGGGTTGGTCCAACTTGCAAAGAGTTGGACACAACTGTGGCGACTGAGTACTTAGCATTCTGACTGGTGTGAAGTGACACCTCATGGTAGTTTTGATTCGCATTTCTCTAATAATTAGTAATGCAGAACATTTTTTCATATGCCTGTTGACCATTGATATGTCTTCTTTGGAGAAGTATCTCTTTAGGTCTTCTGCCCACTTTTTCAATTGGGCTGTTTGTTTCTTTGTTTGATATTGAGTTGCATGAGTCGTTTGTATATATGAATTCCTTGTCAGTTGCATCACTGGCAAATATTGTCTCCCATCTCCTAGGCTGTCTATCTGTTTTATGATTTCCTTTGCTCTGCAAAGCCTTTTAAGTTTAATTAGGTCTCATTTGTTAATTTTTGCTTTTGTTTCCATTACTCAAAGAGATGGATCTAGAAAAATATTGCTGTGATTTATGTCAGAGTGTTGTGCCTATGTTTTCCTCTAAGAATCTTATAGCATCAATCTTACATTTAGGTCTTTAATCCCACAGTGTTTTCTATGATGTTCTTCTTTTTAAAGGAAGGGCTTTTACCTCTATCAATGCTATTCATTAAACTTTGTTTTCTATTTAATTAATTAATTTGAGGACTTTATTATTTTTTCCTTCCGCTTTCTTTGCACATACCCTGCTGTTTCTTTGTCTAACTTCTTGAGTTGCCTGCTTGGTTCTTTAATTTTCAGTCTCTCTAAAGACATATTTAGAGGTTGTACCTGTCCTTCTGAGAGCTAACTGAATTGCATCCCACAAGTTTTGATATGTAACACTTTCATTAATTTTTTGTTTTTGAGTTATTTAGAAAAACACATTTTATTATCTTGTCATTTTGATTCTGAGTCCCAACTTTATTGATCAGAGAATGTGGATACTATATTGGTTCTGTGGTTTTGACGATACTATTTTGCATCCCAGTGAGTGATAGTTTTGCACATATTCCATGTATTCTTGGAAATACATCCTGCAACTTTGGACTTCAAGGTTCCATATATATCCACTAGATGAAAAGCTTGCCCAACTTGTTTCAACTTCTATGGCTATATTAAGCTTTTGCTTTACATGTAAAAACATTCCAGATACATAATGCTAACAATTTTACATTATGAAATTTGAGGCTATGTAACTATATATGTACTCCTTGGAAGGAAAGTTATGACCAACTTAGATATCATATTGAAAAGTGGAGACATTACTTTGCCACCAAAAGTCTGTCTAGCCAAGGCTATGGTTTTTCCAGTGGTCATGTATGGATGTGAGAGTTGGACTGTGAAGAAAAAAAAAATAAATAAATAAATAAATAAAACAAAGTAAAAGAAGAAAAAAAAAGAATTGAAAATCTCACAGGAAGAAGTCGATTTTAAAATTCAACAACGCATTACTAAATAGATGGTCATGGTCACAGTGACCGACTTTGCTTTCCTGGGCGCCCACATCACTGCAGATGGTGACTGCAGCCATGAAATTTAGAGACACTTGCTCCTTGGAAGGAAAGCTGTGACCAACCTAGACAGCATGTTTAAAAGCTGAGACATTACTTTGCCAACAAAGGTCCATCTAGTCAGAGCTATGGTTTTTCCAGTAGTTCTGTATGGATGTGAGAGTTGGACTCTAAAGAAAACTGAGCACTGAAGAATTGGTGCTTTTGAAAGGTGACTGCAGCCATGAAATTTAGAGACACTTGCTCCTTGGAAGGAAAGCTGTGACCAACCTAGACAGCATGTTTAAAAGCTGAGACATTACTTTGCCAACAAAGGTCCATCTAGTCAGAGCTATGGTTTTTCCAGTAGTTCTGTATGGATGTGAGAGTTGGACTCTTAAAGAAAACTGAACACTGAAGAATTGATGTTTTTGAGCTAGGTGTTGGGAAAGACTCTTGAGAGTCCCTTGGACTGCAAGGAGATCAAACCAGTCAACCCTAAAGGAAATCAGTCCTGAATATTCATTTGGAAGGACTGATATGGAAGCTGAAGCTCCTATACTTTGGCCACCTGGTGCAAAGAACTGACTCATTTGAAAAGACCCTGATACTGGGAAAGATTGAAGGTGGGATGAGAAGGGGAAAACAGGATGAGATGGTTGGATGGCATCAGTGACCTGATGGACATGAGTCTGAGCAAGCTCGGGGATTTGGTGATGGACAGGGAAGCCTGGCGTGCTGCAGTCCACAGGGTCGCAAAGAGTCAGACACCATTGAGCAACTGAACTGACTGAATACATGAATGTTGTGAATATATATTTTCTCTATCAAGAACTCTAGATGTATTACTGTCTCTCTTCTTGCCTTTCGAAATACATGCACAAGTACAGAAGAATTTTTATAACATAAATGTATGATATCAGTAGTCTATCAGAAGTCAAGCTTTTAGCATGAGAGGAGGAAAATGCGCTAGATGTTTCTAACATAAGCATTGGAAAGTCAACATAAGACTCACAGTTTAAGTTGGCAAAGTCCCCCATATGATCTCCAAACTTTCACTGCTGGTCCCAAATAACTAGTAACAACAGGATTTTATTAAAAATAAAATACCCAATAGTTATTACTCTTTACTCTTCATATCAAGCTTATACACTGTCCTTGCTTAGAAATGAAAAGCTCATAGGANCATGAGACTCACAGTTTAAGTTGGCAAAGTCCCCCATATGATCTCCAAACTTTCACTGCTGGTCCCAAATAACTAGTAACAACAGGATTTTATTAAAAATAAAATACCCAATAGTTATTACTCTTTACTCTTCATATCAAGCTTATACACTGTCCTTGCTTAGAAATGAAAAGCTCATAGGAAGAGTTCGATTTTAAAATTCAACAATACATTACTAAATTACTATCATTTGTTGATTTCATGAAAATTTATCAATTCCACTTACAATATTTAATGTGACTTTGATCTTTTATTTTAACATTAATGTTAGAATCAGTAAAAGCCCTATAGCTTTTTCAAAAATTCTCAAAGTAGTTTTATTATTATTATTTGGCTAAAGTCAGAACAAATATAGCTAATACTAGATCCTGAAAACAAATCTTTCTGGTTAGTAACAGACTTTAATTAGAATAGGTACAGTATGTATGGATTTTTTTCAATTATGATTTTACATGAAATAATAAGATATGATGAGGAAACCCAAACTCTTCTTTAAATTATGAATACATTTTTCTGCATGGATTCTATGAAAACAATTTTTGTATATTTCATTCTTTTCAAAGGATTTGTCTTAGTGCTCCCAGACTGCAATGAGAGATACTTTTAAAGAGCTATATTAGTTTTCTGTTTCTGCTGCAGCAAATTATCACAAACTTTGTTGTTGTTTTTCACTCAATAAGTCAGGTTTCTTTAGAACCATGGACTGCAGCACGCAAAGCTTTCCTATCCTTCAAAATCTCCTGGAGTTTGCTCAACTCATGCCCACTGAGTTGGTGATGCCATCCAACCATCTCATCCTCTGTCATCCCCTTCTCTTCCTGCCCTCAGTCTTTCCCAACATCAAGGTCTTTTCCAATGAGTTGGCTGTTCTCATCAGGTGGCCAAGGTATTGTAACTTCAGCATCAGTCCTTCCAATGAATATTCAGGGTCTATTTCTTTCAGGATGGACTGGTTTGATCTCCTCAAGGGACTCTCAAGAGTCTTCTCCAGCACCACAGTTCGAAGGCATCAATTCTTTAGCACTCAGCCTTCTTTATGGTCCAACTCTCACATCCATACATGACTACTGGATAAACCATAGCTTTGACTATACAGACCTTTGTTGGCAAAGTGATGTCTCTGCTTTTTAATATGCTGACTAGCTTTAAAACGACACAGGTTATCAGACAGTTCTAACAGTAGAAGACAAAAATCGTTTGTCGGGCTAAGGTGTGAGCAGGACACCCCTCTGGAGGTTCCGAGGGGAGGATTTGTCTACGTGCCTTTTTCAGATCTAAGGGCTGCTGCGTCCACCCATGTGTGACCCTTTCCTCGGGTTTCGCTCCAATGTTCTGCATCCATAAGCACATTCCTGTTACCAACTCTGATCACGCTGCCTCTTCTACTGGCTTTTCTGCTTATACCAGGCCCACCTGGATAATCCAGGGTAATCAATACTTTTCAGGAGTCCAAATTTACAGATTCTCACATCTGCAAATTCCCTTTTATAATCATGGTAACATAGTTACAGGTTCTGGGGATTAAGACCCAGACATCCTCGGGGGCTATTATTCAGCCCACCGCAATAATTTTCTGTTTTATGCAATGTTCTGGTTTCTTTATACTTAGTGGGTTTCCCTGGCTTCCCTGGGCTTCCCAGGTGGGCTAGTGGTAAAGAATCCACCTACCAGTGCAGGAGATGCAAGAGATGGGGGTTAGGATCCCTGGGTTAGAAGGATCCCCTGGAGGAGGAAATGGCTACACACTCTAGTACTCTTGCCTGGAGAATCTGATGGACAGAGGAGCCTGGCGGGCTACAGCCTATGGGGTCGCAAAGAGATGGACATAGCTGGTTAAGCAACTGAGCATTCACACACACATTGGCTTTCCTAGGCCAGTTAAAGGACTTCTCAAATTCATGGAAGACTTAAATATTTCTCTATTCTAATGTATACATGTGGTTTACAAAATAGTAATGTGGCTATGCAATATTATATTCCTGGGATCATAGGTGCCCCACATGCATTTTCTTATTTAGCTATCAGAATACCCCAGTGAGGTAAGTGCTATATCCTCATTTTATTTTTATATGGCTATTCACCATCAGCTGACTACAACTACTAACTCTGTTTGAATAGCAGTCCTCCTGATACTTCCTTGAAAGTACTGTCTTCTTCTGAAATAATCCCAGCTGAAAAAGGTGTTTGAAAAATCAGTGAAGAATGAATTTCATTGTTTCTTCCCAAATCAAGTGCAGGAAATCAAGCATATGAAAATCATATTCCTCTTTCATCTTCTGAATGTAGATTAAGAAATGTTTATAGAAATAATTATGTAGAGAATGAACAAAGTTTTAAATTAATTAAATATAATCAGGTAAGCTCTCAGCTACTGTAGGTAGACAGGAAGGAAATAATTTGAGTAGATTAATGCATGATATTTGGAAAACTCTAAAGAGATTTTCTTTCATGATTGATTAGCACTTACCTTTAAAATAGAGAAGTATATTCAAATTTGCATTGTAAATTCCACCCATGTTTTATACTGCTACATAGGAAAAGTATTTATTCTATGGATAAGAATCATGAGGCATTAATTAAAACAGGAATTCTAGAACTATGGACTTTAAAATGTTAGTGTATTGCACAGTTGAGATGATTTCATATGCATGAAATCTAGACTGAACCAAACAGTCACCTTTGAGTGACAAACTATTTAATAAATCCTGTATTATGTTAAAAAAAAAAAAGAGTTTTTCAAAAATATGGAAGTAAAAGACTGTGGCTTAAAATATAATCAGTGGCTTGATGCAGAAGCAGGTGATCATTTGAACAACTCTCATCAGCACTTCATTAAATTTTCAGATGAATTGTTTAATTTAGTAAATCTGTCTTACTTTTTGCATATCAAACTGGTATATGTGAAAATTTTGACAGAAACGTGTTTTCATTCCAGACAGAAGATACTTGGAACACTTGGTTCATAAAAGAGAATAAGCCATTTCTCAAAGCATTAGAAATGTCATCTTATTATTAAAAGAAACCTGGGTCAGATTTTCCTTCTGTTCACTTTGTTGCCTAATAAAGTGGAAACGAGGGAGTTTTTGAGCACAGTCACCAATGGAGAATAGGGAGTGGTTATGCAGTGTTCTGAAGTGTAAAACAGAACTGTGAAAACTACACCAGCCTTCAGGAAAACCACACCATGAAACTTCTAAGAATGAATTGTGTAAAGCATGATATATTATACAAGTAAATGAGAGTGACATTTAACATCCATGATACAAATGGGGAAATGTTTGGGAGATTAGAATGGCCAAAGTTCTCAAAAGGCTTCATTTGAAACATATATTAAGGAAGGAAAATTACAAACATTCTAAGTAAACTTGACATTGATAATTCCAGTGCATTTGAAAAACTTATGTATAAGAAAATGTTTAGATAACTGCTAAAATACATAAAGTGACTATTGATAGAAAAAATGCATCAAGGCACTAAAAAGAAAAGGATAAATTGACTAGAAAGTATTCATAACATGTCTCTCAGTTAATGGCCTCAAGGGAAAATGTAATCTATATTGCAAATATAAGACCAAATTATTCAATAAAAATAGAAAAAATGTTCATACATATTACAGGAAAAGAGGAAAGGAATCATACATTTTTAAGTATTGGTTTTTATTCCAAAATGCATCTATACCTTAAGCCACTTGCACAGCATCCTGTTGGGTTTTTTTAATTATTATTGGAGGATAATTGCCTAATAGTGTGGCAGTGGTCTCTGCCACACGCACCTGAACCCTAACCTGTGTGAGTTAGTTTGTCATTTATTCTAGTGTCCCCAAATGACATGGACTGAATGCATGTCATGAGCCGGACACTGGCCCGAGTGGTTTCACATGCATTGTCTCATTTTACTCTAAGAATAACTGCAAGAGAGGAATATCATGGTGGTCATTAAATAGACAACAAAACTGAGTCCTAAAGATATCTGCTGCTTTGTTTAAAATCACATATTTGGTAAACATGGAATCTAGGATGCAACCTGTAATTATCTCACTCNGGTAGTTTGAGCATTCTTTGGCATTGCCTTTCTTTGGAATTGGAATGAAAACTGACCTTTTCCAGTCCTGTGGCCACTGCTGAGTTTTCCAAATTTGCTGGCATATTGAGTGCAGCACTTTCACAGCATCATCTTTCAGGATTTGAAACAGCTATTTACTTAGGATCTACTATACGTAAGATGACTGAGGGCTTCGCAGGTGGCTCAGTGGTAAATAACCTGCCTACCAAGCAGGAAACATGGATTCGACCCCTGCGTCAGGAAAATCCCTAGAGGAGGAAACGGCAACCCACTCCAGTACTCTTGCCTGGGAAATCTCATGGACAGACGAGCCATCTGGCTACAGTTCATGGGGCCACGAAAGAGTCAGACAGGATCTAACAATTAAACAACAACTTACGTAAGATTCTGTAATAAGTATTACTGAAACAAAATATAAATAAGACTCATCCTTAATCTTTCAGATCTTAATAGTTAACAAGAAAGAAACAGGCATACAAATAAATTACATATATGCTAGAAGTTTCATCTCCACACTTAAACTTGAATCAACATAATTTCCACCCAGTGGTTCTGTATCCCACCTTTGGAACTATAGGGAAGAGACCTAATTAGGCGTATGTGTTGTCAATTCAATATCTAAAAGTAGAAAGTCATTATTTCCACACATTTTCTCTTTTCTGTACTCCTAGTATCCCCCAGAGAAGGGACTAGCAACCCACTCTAGTGTTCTTGCCTGGAGAATCCCATGGACAGAGGAGACAGGTGGGCTACAAGAGTCAGACACGACTGGGCAAACAACACTTTCACTTTTTACCCCAAAGTCACAAGACACACTGTCATCCAGCAATCCTCTCATTTGTTTTTTCCCAGTTAAGTTTCCATTTATCCTCAGTGACTAGTCTACTTTGCTGATGGCTCTTATCCATAGAGAACTCCTCTCTTCCTCCTTTATAGAGGGAATTGGAGGTTCAGGCATGAAATGTCCCCACTTCCCACTTCCACCCATCAGAAACCAGCAACCCCTCCGTTTCTTCATTTCCAGCTGATGAAGCGGCTCTCTTTCCAGTCAATATCGGCGCCCCCAGGTGAGCATTTCTTTCTCTTCTGTGGAGTTTGTTTCCTATTTTCTTAAATCACTTTTCTTAATGATTTCATTAGCAATAATCTCATCGGAAAAGACCCTGATGCTGGGAAAAACTGAAGGCAGGAGGAGAAGGGGGCGACAGAGGATGAGATGGTTGGATGGCATCACTGACTCGATGGACACGAGATTTGCGGAAGCTCTAAGAGATGGTGAAGGACAGGGAGGCCTGGCGTACTGCAGTCCATGGGGTCACAAAGAGCTGGACACGACTGAGTGACTGAACTGAACTGAACTGAATGATTGTTTCACATTACTCCATTTAAGTCTGCTCCATGCCAGAAGAATTCCCTCATGGCTCAGAAAGTTAAGAGTCTGCCTGCAATGCAGGAGAACCTTCGATCCCTGGGTCGGGAAGATCCTCTGGAGAAGGAAATGGCAACCCAGTCCAGGATTCTTGCCTGGGAAACCCTTCATGGACAGAGGAGCCTGGCAGGCTACAGTCCATGGGGTAGCAAAGAGTTGAACACGACTGAAGCAACTTCACTTCTTCATTTCATGATAGAAGAAATAAGGGGAAAAAATCCTTTAGCATTGACATCTATACACTCCCATGTGTGTAACAGATAGCTAGTGTGAAACTGCTGTATAGCACAGGGACCTCAGCTTGGTGCTCTGTGATGACTGATGGGTGGGGTGATGGTGGGGAGGTCCAACAGGAAAGAGATCTATGTGTATATACAGCTGACTCACACTGTTGTATAGAAGATGCTAACATAACATCGTAAAGCAATTATACTCTGACTTAAAAAAAAAAAAAAATTCTTGGCCATGCCTCTCACCATCAGTCCCACCGCATTTCTTTCTTTCCTTTCTTAGCCATGATTTTTGACAGAACTGATGACCCTCACTGTAAGAATGCCCTCAATTCTGAGCCATTGTCCAGACCTTTGCCTCGTGAAAAAAAAAAAAAAATTCTTGGCCATGCCTCTCACCATCAGTCCCACCGCATTTCTTTCTTTCCTTTCTTAGCCATGATTTTTGACAGAACTGATGACCCTCACTGTAAGAATGCCCTCAATTCTGAGCCATTGTCCAGACCTTTGCCTCGTGCCTTCTACTTAGACTGAACCATTTGAAAAAACAAACATCAGAAGTGAAAATGTCTGGGTCCTGGGTTTCTATACATTTTTTATCTAACTGAAGATATTTGGTGCTTTTGACTACTCTTCGCATAATGAAAGTTCCGAAACCTTTGATTTTCATTATAGGTCTCTTTCCTGAAATTCTCTACCTCACTGGTTTCCTTTATTTTCTTCACAATGAGTTTTAGAATTCTTTGGCTGCATTTCACTTTCTCCCTGCTCTCCTTATGTAAACATATTTGGATCTAGGCAGTTGTATCCACTCTCTTATCTTTATTACATCAAAATCTCCAGCCATGATCTCTGTTATGACCTCAAAGATTCAGGTGCATGTATAAATCTTCTCACCAAGCATTTCCACTTAGATTATCCAGGACATCTAAAATGCATTATGTCAAAACCTGAATTCATCATATTTCGCTCAGAATATAAATTCATCATATTACTCCTCTTCTAAGTTGTTCCCAAATTCATTTATGGCCTGTTCACCAGTTACCAAAGCCAGGAAACTGAGAATTTTCTTATCATATCATTCATTCATCCATATCCAGTTAATCACGGGTTTCCATGCTTTTATGCAATTAGTCTCAAAGCTGTCCCTTTCTCTTGTTACCACTGCCACTCCTTGACGGTAGGGCTTCAGCATTCCCAACCTGCGTGTTCTAAACTTCAAATTGGCTTCCTCACCGCCAAGCATTCTCTACTTTGAGGATCCTGTCCTTAATATATAAGCCAGGCTTTTGATCCTTGTCTCTTAAAAAAGCCTTGGGTCATACCTACACCCATAACATTGAACTTGGGCAACATGCAAGTGCCTCTGTCATCTTCCTCAATGTCATTTCTGGCCACTGCTCACAAAGTAATTTATACTAAAGAGTGACAGACTACACATTTTCCTTACAAACTCAGAGATGCTTCTTGTCTTGGTACCCTTTTCCACACTATTCCCTTAGCCTGAAATAACATCCCCATTATATTGTTACTTATGTATTTTCCACAACCTAGTATCTCTTACAAAGCTGATCACTTCCTAGGTCAAATATGAAAGTCTATAATTTAGCTAAAATGTTTTCAGTATTGTATATGTGTGCGTGTGTTAAGTTGCTCAGTCGTGTCNGCAAAGAGTCAGACATGACTGAGTGACTGAACTGAACTGAACTATATATATACAATTACGGAATTGTTATAGTTTGTACAAGGTTTCTTCCTCTTGTATTATGTAACAGTCCTCATTATTCCTAATAAAAATTTGGCTTAAATTCTAGGTTGTTATGATACTAATACAGCCACTGTGCCTTTTTCATGGTTAGTGTTTTGCCTGCATGTATTTTTTAATCTCCTCTCCTCTCATTTTTTGTAATTATGTTTTATATATATTGCTTGTAATTAGTGGGTCTGTGACTTTTTGAGAGATTCTCCTCATTCTAACTGGCAATTTTTGTCTACTTACATTTACTATGATCAGTGATACAGTAGAGAATATTGGTGGATAAAGAACATAACTTTTATTTGACAGTGTAGAAGTAGAACAACAAAGGAGGGGGGAAAAGGAGAAAAGGGGACTAGAAGGTGAAAAGGTAAAATAAGGTTGCTGACTGCATCATATTGTTCACTCCAATGGCCTAGAAGGATAGTTGTCACACCAATAATGAATTATTGCTCAGATTCTCATCTTTAATATAATTCATGACTAAAAGAAACAAGGACCCTTGAGGAAATGACCGAGTACAGGTCTGAGTAAAGAAGGTACTACACAAGCCTGGAATATCTTGTCCTGCCAAAAAGCAAGAACATTTTCAAGATTAATGGGGTATGTCAAAAGGACACAGGAGCCAGCCTAATGGAGCTCTTCTATGGCCAGAATTATGTCAATTAGAGAATGAAAATATAATGATTGTAATTGATTGAACCGCTTGGCATTTATGGAAATCCATCTGTTTATAATGATACTAAAAAAAGAGAAAGCCAAAAAAATCATTTGTGGTCAATTGAGGCCACTCTTAAAGTAATTCCTTACTTTGAAAAATGTTAACTAAAGGGCAGAAACTCTTTACTCTGTCTTTCAAATAAGAATCTTATTTTAGGGTAACCAAATGTTCTCAATTGATGAAACAAATAAAATATTAAAAAGGTCCACTTTATAGAAAATGCCAGGTAATATATTTAGAAGAAAGATAGAGAATCATCACTTTACAGCCTTAACTGATTCAGGAAAAGATTATCAATTGTTGTTAACATTAAGTAAATGTTAGTTTGGAGCTGAACATCTCTTTGATACCAAAGGAACATTATGCCTTCATAAAGAGAGACAACACTGGATTTTATTTAGCAAGAAATATCAACTCAAGGATTTTTTGTATGAGTATAAAGAGATATTGAGAAATTTGCAATATATGATAATGTTATTTTGGATATATAAGGAAACATTCCCAGTTTTAAGAAGCAATCTTAAGTATAAAAAAATAAAGTAATAAAATAATGACTGCATAAACAAATAGAGCATATTCCTCATGTCTTTACTTTTCTGTGATATCAATCTTCTTTATTATAGAAGTAGATTTATTTTTTAGGTAAAAATGGTTATTTTATGCAAGTATAAGAGAATATAAAAGAAATATAATGTATATGTATATTTAAGATACTATGTATACACTATATTTTCTTGCATCATATTTTTCTTTGTTGTTAGCCCTTTAAATTTTAATATAGACAATCAGTTCAATTCAGTTGCTCAGTTGTGCCCAACTCTTTGCGACCCCATGAATCACAGCACGCCAGGCCTCCCTGTCCATCACCNAAATATAATGTATATGTATATTTAAGATACTATGTATACACTATATTTTCTTGCATCATATTTTTCTTTGTTGTTAGCCCTTTAAATTTTAATATAGACAATCAGTTCAATTCAGTTGCTCAGTTGTGCCCAACTCTTTGCGACCCCATGAATCACAGCACGCCAGGCCTCCCTGTCCATCACCAACTCCCAGAGTTCACTCAAACTCATGTCCATCGAGTTGGTGATGCCATCCAGCCATCTTATCCTCTGTCATCCCTTTTTCCTCCTGCCCCCAATCCCTCCCAGCATCAGTCTTTTTCAGTGAGTCAACTCTTCACGTGAGGTGGCCAAAGTACTGGAGTTTCAGCTTCAACATCAGTCCTTCCAATGAACACCCAGGACTGATATTCTTTAGGATGGACTGGTTGGACCTCCTTGCAGTCCAAGGGACTCTCAAGAGTATTCTCCAACACCACAGTTTAAAAGCATCAGTTCTTCAGTGCTCAGCTTTCTTTATAGCCCAACTCTCACACCCATACATGACCACTGGAAAAACCATAGCCTTGACTAGATGAACCATTGTTGGCAAAGTAATGTCTCTGTTTTTCAATATGATATCTAAGTTGGTCATAACTTTCCTTCCAAGGAAAAGTTTTTTAATTTCATAGCTGCACTCAACATCTGCAGTGATTTTGGAGCCCAAAAAAATAAAGTCTGACACTATTTCCACTGTTTCTCCATCTATTTCCCATGAAGTGATGGGACCAGATGCCATGATCTTAGTTTTCTGAATGTTCAGCTTTAAGCTAACTTTTTCACTCTCCTCTTTCAATTTCATCAAGAGGCTTTTTAGTTCAGTATTAAATGTTAATTAAACATAATAAAGTCTAAAGTTAATCAGTTTGCCCTACACTCTTCACAAACAATATAAGACCCTAGAGAAAGCTTTAATGCTAATCCTATGCCTTTTATCTTAAGTGTTTTCACTCTGCATTTTAAAGTTTGTGTTTATATCCTCTAAATCAATTGTCACCATCATCATCAATGACATCATCACCATCATATTTAGATTTCTGACATTTGCATTTTGCTGGACAATTATTTCTTCTTATATCCTGTAAGTTCACAATTCTTCTTCCTATACTTCATTCTTTGATAGTTCTTTCTGTATCATTTCATAATTGGTAAACTCTCTCAATATGTTTTGTCTGAAAATGCCCTTATTTATCTCCCATGCTTAAATCATAGTTGATCTAGGTATAGAAATCTAGTTGAAGATTATTTCTCAAAACTCCTTCAGATCTTATTTACTTGTTTCCTGCTTACTTTTGTTGCAGTTGGGAAGTGTGCAGAAAACCTACTTATTATTAATTGGTAGCAATTATTTTTTGGTGCTTTGTTTTTCCATTAAATACTTTTAGGTATGAAATTGTCTTTACCCTACCATGAATTAATTGTGCTCACTGAATCTCAGAATTCATGTCTTTCTACATATGGTCAGTTGTTGTTATTTAGTCACTAAGTCATGTCCAACTCTTTTGTGATCCCATGGACTGTAGACTGCCAGACTCTTCTGCCCATAGGATTTCCCAGGCAAGAATACTGGCGTGGGTTGTCATTACTTTCTCCAGTGGATCTTTCTGACCCAGGGATCAAAGTTGCATTGTCTCCTGCATTGGCAGGCAGATTCTTTACCACTGAGCCACCAGGAAAGCCCACAAATGGTCAATAGGCTCATGAAAAGATGCTCATCATGCTAATTATTAGAGAAATGCAAATCAAAACCACAATCAAGTACCACCTCACGCCAGTCAGAGTGGCCATGGTTAAGAAGTCCATAAATAATAAACACGGGAGAGAGTGTAGAAACAAGGGAACCCTCGTCCACTGTTGATAGATTTGTAAATTAGTGAAAGTACTGTGGAAAACAGTATGAAGTTTCCTCAAAAAACTAAAAATAAAGTTACTGCATGATCCAACAATCTCACTCCTGGGCATACATCCAGAGAAAGCTATAATTCAAAAAGATACATGCACCCATATGTTCATTGCAGCACTATTTACAATAGCCAAGACAAGGACAAAATCTAAAGGTGCATCAACAGATGAATGGGTAAAGAAGGTGTGGCATATATAGACAATGGAATATTACTCTGCCATAAAAAAATAAAAAAAGAGTGAAATAATGCCATTTACAACATGGATGGATTTAGAGATTATCATCATAAGCTAAGTCAGAAAGAGAAAGACCATATGATGTTACCTAAATGTGAAATCTAAAATATGACACAAATGAATGTATCTATGAAAGAAAAACAGACCTATAGACATAGAGAACAGACTTGTGGCTGACAAAGAGGAGGGGAATATTCAGTCCTGAATATTCATTGGAAGGACTGATGGTGGTGCTGAAGCTCCAATACTTTGGCCACCTGATGCAAAGAACTGACTCATTGGAAAAGACCCTGATGCTGGGAAAGATTGAAAGCAGGAGGAGAAGGGGATGACAGAGGATGAAATGGTTGGATGGTATCATCAACTCGATGGACATGAGTTTGAGAAAGCTCCAGAGTGGTGATAGACATGGAAGCCCGGCATGCTGCAGTCCGTGGCGACACAAAGAGTCGGACATGACTGAGCAACTGAACTGAACTGAGAAATTACAAACAACACTGCAAGGCAATCATACTTCAGTGAAATTTTAAAATAATAAAAATTCATGTCTTTTAAAAGTTCTGGAAAATCTTTTACGTGGTACCTTTAAATATCACCTTTGCTACATCTTCGTAGTCCTCTTAATGCATCTGCTATTTACTCTGTTGAACCTTGTCATTCTGTTCTCCATGTCTCATAACTTCTCATATTTTCCTCTCTGTGTTTCTTCATGGTGAAAATTGCACAGTTCCTTCAAATCTGTCTTATGGTTCACTAATTCTATGTTCAGTTGTTTAACCTGTCTACTAGATTTTTCATTTTGAAGACTATATTTTTAATTTTATGAAACTATGAGTTTCCTTGGTGCCTCAGTGGTAACGAATCTGCTGCCAGTGCAGGAGACAGGAGATGCAGGTTCGATCCCTGCATCAGGGAGATCTCCTGGGTGAGGAAATGGCAACCCATTCCAGTATTCTTGCCTGGAAAATACCATGGACAGAGGAGCCTGGAGGGGTTGCAAAGAGGCAGACACAACTAAACATGCATGACTTAACATTAGTTCACTTTTCTAGCAGAATCAGTACTTATGCACATCAAGCATATTTATTTTATATTATAGGTCACACTGAAATCATGTTATCTGAAATTTTTGATGCTTAATTTCCTTATTTTATAATATATATGCTGAATTTTGATCTTGAGATTTGAAATATTGTATTATAAGCCTGTTATTTGGAAGATAGGGTTTTTATTAACAAAACCTCTTATGATCTGGGTTATAAAAGTATTCCTAGTGACAACATTTTTTCTCTACTAGGAGCCCCAGATCTATCAACAGCCTAGGATAATTTTATGTTATTCTCAGTTTAAAAATTTCCAGACAATTCTGACCACATAAATTTAGCCCTCAAATTATGCTGAGGGTGTATCTGTGCTTATCAATTCCCTGAATCGAGGCTAAGACACCTAATTATTTTGTCATTTTCCCCAGCTGATATGCAGAAATTTTTTAAGATTCCTTTTCACTGAGTATGTAGCCCTTTGAGAATCTTGGCTTTATGAAGCTGTAAGCTGCATCATTTCCTCCTGTCTTCCTTGCTAAGCCCCAATTTCTCTTTATATGAGTATTTCTATCAAAATCAAATACTCCAGAGTTGTACAGTTTCAGCTCACACACTCACAACAGTGGTTCTCATTTCCCTCTTCCTTTTTGGTTCTGATATCTTGCTCCCTTTGTAGCCCATCTTTAAATTTCAAGAATTTTTGTTATATTTCATTTTGCATTTCTAGATTTAGCTGCAGGTGAATTTTCAGATTATCTCATCTGCTATAATGCCAGAAAGAGACATATTAATTTTGTTTGTTTTCCCTTTAAACTTATGTGACATAACTTTTCGTTAATGCCCTTAAAAAATTTTACTTAAATTCCAGCAGAAGGAAAATTGAATGTGTGAATCCTAACATTTGAATCCTCTTTCATGAACATCTCCCAGGATGTTATGTTCCGCTGAAGTTCCTGATGTATAAATCTTCAAAATCTGCTACTGTTACTTCTTTGACCTACATTTGGTCAATAAATTTATTGTTGAAAATGGAAATTAGGCAAGGGAAGCCCTGTCTTCTTTCATCTGAAGTGCTCCTGGTTTTCATATGTTCATTTTTATTATTTTTCAGCTTTAATAGCTTTGATAGTGCTGTCTTTTCTATTTCTTGAGAATTATATTTGATTTGTCTCTGATTTCTCAGTTCCTTCAGTACCTGTATGTTCTCCTATTTTTACCTATTCCACTGAAAGGTAAGCCTTCCTTTCTCTTTTTAAGTCAGTGATTCAGGAAACTCTTTTCCATTTACTGAAGTGCCTGGGTCTATTATTCGAGCTGGAGCTACTAGTGGAATCATTACAGATTCCACCAGTTCGTTGAAATGACCTAATCTGGCTCTACTGGGCCTGCTGCCACAGTCTCAGTATTTGCATCTTTTACAGCACATTGTAGGTTTCCCTGATGGCTCAGATGGTAAAGAATCTGCCTCCAGTACAAGAGACCTGGGCTCAATCCGGGTCACACAAAGAGCGACTGAGCGAGTCAGACACAACTGAGTGACTGATACCAACACACAGCACACACTGTTCTTTTTGTTCATCATGATAGATTCAAAATCCTGTTACTTCTTTCTACAGAACAGAATAGAAAGTATTAGTCACTCACTCGTGCCCAACTCTGTGCGATCCCATGGACTGCAGCCCACCAGGCTCCTCTCTCCAATGGGATTTTTCAGGCAAGGATACTGGAGTGGTTTGCCATTTCCTTCTCCAAGGAATCTTCCTGGCCCAGGGATCAAAGCGAGGTCTCCTGAACTGCAGGCAGATTCTTTACCAGCTGAGCTACCAGGGAAGCCTGAACAGAAAATAGTCTCCGTGTTCCACTTTGTGACGTCGAAAAGTTCTTCTTTGGGAAACAAATGATCTTCTGATGCCTGAGGTCCTGATGTGCCCATGTTCCCCACCCTCTTCTCTTCAGTCTCTGCCTCGTGTATATATTAACGTACACGATTACTATTTCCTCAATCAAATTTCCAGAATTCTCAATTCAAGGTTTTCCATCTATTTTAATGTCTTCATTTCCCTCCTTTCCCCTCCCCTTTGAATTCGAGTTTATAGAATGACCTAATGTGTCAATTTGACACTGTCAAATTTTAAAAAAAAATTAAGCTAATTTTTGGTACTTTATTTAAAAAGATATCTCCGATGCCAAACATCAGCCCCATTCCAGAGCCAAATGAAAATGAATAAAGTATGCAAATTCACCTGTGTTCTTTCCCATACCTGTCGTAATTATAGATTCAGGATTATTTCTCCTCATCCCCATCATATGTGCAGTGAGTGACAGTTGCTCAGTCATGCCTGACTCTTTGCAACCCCATGTAGCCCACCAGGCTCGTCTGTCCATGGAATTCTCCAGGCAAGATCACTGGAGTGGGTTGTCATCTCCTTCTCCAGGGGATCTTCCCAACCTGGGGATTCTGCGTTGCAGGAGAGTCTTTACCATCTGAGCCACCAGGGAAGCCTGCTACTAACAGACATTTCTAAGTATAAAGACAGGTCAACTTAAAAATTATTAGCAGATATACGCTTGACTTTATCTTATAAACTATGGGCAATACATTAGAATATGTAATGAATCCATACACCTTTTCCAAAGGAATACCCAAGACAGAAGTAGCAATAAAGTTATAAATGACAGTCATCAATCAGATGAAATAATTTAGATGAGGCACAAGACCATTTTAATTTTATTATCTTTACTCTGTGAGATAAGCACTGTCTAGAATAAAAGCAACACCCATATTCTCATTTGTACCAAGGGAAGATCTGTGAGAGCCTTAGTAAAGGTAGATCCAGGAAATAAATCAGTTAATAAATGCAAATTATAAGCAATATTTGACCAGCACCATGTTACCAAGGACAGAATTCCTGCCTTAAAGGTTCCTAAAATTCTTTTAATGCAAAGAATATGGAATGAGAGAAAAGAAAATGAATCACTGCAAGGTTATGTGTGCACGTGTGTGTGTTTGGGTAATCAAATAGAGCATGAATGACAATCAGACACGTTTTTAGAAATTTAAAACAGAAACATACACAGATATATTTTTATTTTGATTCAAGAATCCTGAAAACTAACTACGTGATTGTATCTCCTTTTCCTTGATATTTGAAGTAAAGGAGGACACTGGGTAACTTTTTTAATGGCTTATTGTAGAAATGAAGCAAAATAAGAGCCAACAATTTTTTTTTTTTTAAGACTCAGTTACTGAATTTAGATAGTTACCCAAACTCTATCAGTCTTTCAAGGCTAAAAGAGAGTTTTTCTAAAATTGATTTGTGTCATGCAGGTATTCTTTGATGCCCAGTGACTAGAATTCACCTCAAACCCATTCAAAAGGTGCAACTTCAAGGTTCTTGTGAACACTGCCTCAATCGCATAACTCAGCTCCTCAGTGAGCACATGCTCTCAGAATCTGAACTGTCCCAACATCCAGAATCCACAAGATGGCAGTAGTGTTCACTTGATTTTTTTTTTTTTTCCCCCTCTCTTTTTAGGGAAATGGATTTTACAACAATCATTTAATTGTCTTTTCTTTAAGAAAAAGATAAAAAGTTTTCCTCTTATGAGAGATAGTTTTCATATGGTTAACAGTGATTATATTTCTGAAAGCCCTGCAATAAAAGATCCTCACTTACCTACATCTTCTTTGCATCTCTGGTTTGAAAGTTGATCCCCTCATTCCTTGGGCTTCTGTATTTTTCTTCTGTGATAAGATTCTGAGATTGGGCAGTTCAGTCATCAGTAGCCATGTGTGTAACTTAAATCTTAATCAACTAAATTTAAATAAAACTCAGAATTCAGTTTTTCAATAGCCACTCGAGGCTAATGGCTTGCAGCATTGCACAGAGCCATACTGAGCATTCGCATCAACACATGAAGTTCTATCTGATAACACTGCCTGAAAGATAGTAGAGACCTGGATATATTTCCAGGACTTGGTATATAGAAATTATATATACATATCAGTGTCTTTTGCTATGACACATACATTCTGAAGTGGAAATAGAAATGACAGAATGTTGAAACGAAAATGTGAATTTTCACACAGCCTTGTGTACAGTGTGTACACAGGAACATTAATATCTTGTGAAATATACACACCTGGACCAAGTATTCACAATATAAAATTTTGGACATCTTCAGAGCATTCATTGTCATCCAATATTTTTTAAACTTTATTTATATTATTGAAGTCCAACATGGTCCTGGTTTCAGAAACACAGAAACAAAATAACAGAACTGAAAAGAAACCTGGGGATCATCTGCTCCAACCTCCTTGTGTGATTCATTAGGAGGCAGGATCAAAGAACGAGGTGAGTAACAAGACAGACAGGACTCCAGAAACAAATTCTGTCCTGGGTCGTCTTGGTTAAACTTTCCTGTACCTAACTTTTGTTCCATGGAAAAAGGAAAGATTGAGAAAGGTTATATGGAAGTTTACTTTCAGCTCTAAATTTATCTCTTGTATCATACGTGGTTTTAGGAATTCAAGGGGTTTCAAAGTCACAGGATAAAAGACAGTACATTCACCTTGAGTATTAATTTTATTCAAAGATGTGAGGAAGAAAAGTTAAGGACTTTGACTAGTAAGTGATTTTAAAATTATCCTTTCATCTTTAAAAATGCAGACCTGTTACGAACAAGATAAAACATGAAGCTGCAAAGGAATATCGTGCCTGTTATGGACTATTTGAGATACATTCTCAAATCCCTTCAGGAATTCTCATTCATTCCTTCTGCATTTAAGGACAGTTTTTACGCATTTGAGAAATGCTTCAGTGGGCAAACTCACAGGAGTGAAAGCCTCCCAGTGACAGTTTCAGAGGCTTGCTCGACCTTGTGAATAAAGTCTACAAGTCCAGAAATTTTATTTGGTTAAGCACGTAACGAGGTTCAAGTTCATTCACGATAAAATATAAAGTAAAAATATATGGCTAATAGTGATGAAGGTAATGGCACCCCACTCCAGTACTCTTGCCTGGAGAATCCCATGGGCAGAGGAGCCTGTTGGGCTGCAGTCCATGGGGTCGCTAAGAGTCAGACACGACTGAGTGACTTCACTTTCACTTTTCACTCCCATGCATTGGAGAAGGAAATGGCAACCCACTCCAGTGTTCTTGTCTGGAGAATTCCAGAGGTGACGGTGGGCTGCTGTCTATGGGGTCGGACAGAGTTGGACATGACTGAAGCAACTTAGCAGCAACAGCAGCAGTGTTAATTATATCAGAAATCTGGCCAAATCATTACTAAATTGTATATAACATATATTCTGAACTTACAGAAAGTAAAGTAAAAAAGAAAATAGAATAAATGTTAGCATTCCCATTTTATACTAAATGAAGAATAATATTGCAAAGAGTAGACAACTATATACCAGTTCAGAAAAAGCAGAGGGTTTTTTTTTTTGAGGCTTGTTTTATGAGGTACATAATTTTTATATAATGAACATTATATGCAATAATAATTTTATAAATGATGGAGAAGTACCCATCGTAAAGTTATTTCTTAGCTTGACCCTGGAAAAAGGTGGAAAACATGTTTATGTATTGGAAATTTATCAAATAACTACTGCAGAAAGTTGAACACTAATATGTACCAGGCATGTAGCCTTTCAGCGACTTAACCTGATTCAAGGGTAGATCTTAGAGAATATGGAAGAATGAATGACCATTTCTTTTTTAATGATAAGTACCTAATTTTTTTTATTCTGCAAATTAAGATGCCATCAATTCCACAAGAAAATCATGTTACAATAAAAAGANCACTCCAGTACTCTTGCCTGGAGAATCCCATGGGCAGAGGAGCCTGTTGGGCTGCAGTCCATGGGGTCGCTAAGAGTCAGACACGACTGAGTGACTTCACTTTCACTTTTCACTCCCATGCATTGGAGAAGGAAATGGCAACCCACTCCAGTGTTCTTGTCTGGAGAATTCCAGAGGTGACGGTGGGCTGCTGTCTATGGGGTCGGACAGAGTTGGACATGACTGAAGCAACTTAGCAGCAACAGCAGCAGTGTTAATTATATCAGAAATCTGGCCAAATCATTACTAAATTGTATATAACATATATTCTGAACTTACAGAAAGTAAAGTAAAAAAGAAAATAGAATAAATGTTAGCATTCCCATTTTATACTAAATGAAGAATAATATTGCAAAGAGTAGACAACTATATACCAGTTCAGAAAAAGCAGAGGGTTTTTTTTTTTGAGGCTTGTTTTATGAGGTACATAATTTTTATATAATGAACATTATATGCAATAATAATTTTATAAATGATGGAGAAGTACCCATCGTAAAGTTATTTCTTAGCTTGACCCTGGAAAAAGGTGGAAAACATGTTTATGTATTGGAAATTTATCAAATAACTACTGCAGAAAGTTGAACACTAATATGTACCAGGCATGTAGCCTTTCAGCGACTTAACCTGATTCAAGGGTAGATCTTAGAGAATATGGAAGAATGAATGACCATTTCTTTTTTAATGATAAGTACCTAATTTTTTTTATTCTGCAAATTAAGATGCCATCAATTCCACAAGAAAATCATGTTACAATAAAAAGAGTAAGTTCAGACATATCCTTAAATATTAGTCTTTTAAACCAGAGACCATACAATAGATGTTTTGTATCTGTGAAAACAAACAACCAGCAAATGTTATTTATCCAAGAGTCATGGTAAACTGAGATAGGAATACACTGTTAGTGCTTGTCTTAGATTTTCAAACTGTAATGTTGATTAAATACTTTGGTAGATGAGTTTTTCCTTGATACTTTGCATTGTGGTTAAAAAAACACACATACATAACAGTAAATTTACCTCCTTAACTATTTAAGTGTACAGTTTAGTGGTATTGAATGAGTCACACTTTTGTGAAACAGAAATCTAGAATTTTTTAAATTTTCAAAACTGAAACACTCTACTGATTGAATACTAATCCTCTCTCCTTTCTGCCCCTGATCTTTGGTAACCACCTTTCAACTTTCTGTTTCTATGATTTGACTAGTTTAGATTCTTCAGAAGAGTAGGATAATAATAGCATTTTTCCTTTTGTGACTGGCTTGTTTCATTTAGCATAAATCCTCAAGATTCATTTATGTTGTAGAGAATGACAGGATTTTCTTCTTTTTTAAGACTGAATAATATTCCACTATATATATATGCTTCAGTTCAGTTCAGTCACTCAGTTGTGTCAAACTCTTTGTGACCCTGTGGACTGCAGCATGCCAGGCCTCTCTGTCTATCACAATTCCTGGGGCTTGCTCAAACTCATGTCCATCGAATTGGTGATGCCATCCAACTGTTCATCTTCTGTCATCCCCTTCTCCTCCTGCCTTCAGTCTTGCCCAGCAACAGGGTCTTTTTCAATGAGTCGGTTCTTTACATCAGATGGCCAAAGTATTGGAGCTTCAGCTTCAGCATCAGTTCTTCCAATGAATATTCAGGACTGATTTCCTTTAGGATGGACTGGTTGGATCTCCTTGCAGTCCAAGGGACTCTCAAGAGTCTTCTCCAACACCACAGTTCAAAAGTATCAATTCTTCAGCGCTCAGCTTTCTTTATAGTCCAACTCTTACATCCATACATGGCTACTGGAAAAAACCATATCTTTGACTAGATGGACTTTTGTAGGCAAAATAATGTCTCTGCTTTTTAACATACTGTCTAAGGTGGTCATAGCTTTTCTGCCAAGAAGCAAGCATCTTTTAATTTCATGGCTGCAGTCACCATCTGCAGTGATTTTGGAGCCCAAGAAAGTAAAGTCTGTCACTGTTTCTGTTGTTTCCTCATCTATTTGCCATGAAGTGATGGGACTGAATGCCATGATCTTAGTTATTTGAATGTTGAGTTTTAAGCCAGCTTTTTCACTCTCCTCTTTCATTTTAAGTATATGTGTATACTATATTTCCTTAACCCATTTATCTATTAATGGACATTCGAGTTGCTAAGGACCTCTTGGCTATTGTGAATAATACCCCAATGGACTTGAGAATGCAAATATCTCACTAAAATCTTGCTTTGAATTGTTTTGAATATATACCCAGAAGTGGGATTGCTGGGTCATTTGGTATTTCTATTTTTAATTTTTTTGAGGAGCCTCCATACTATTTTCCATAATAGATGCAATATTTACATTCCCACAAATGGTGCACAAGGGTTTCAATATTTCTGTAGCCTTGTCAGTCCTAAAGGAAATCAATCCTGAATATTCATTGGAAGAACTGATGCTGAAGCTGAAGCTCCAATCCTTTGGCCACCTGATGCGAATAGCCAACTCATTAGAAAAGACCCTGATGCTGGGAAGTATTGAAGGCAGGAGGAGAAGGGAATGACAGAGGATGAAATGGTTGGATGGTATCATCAACTCAATGGACATGAGTTTGAGCAAGCTCCGAAAGCTGGTGATGGACAGGAAAGCCTAGTGTGCTGCCGTCCATGGAGTCGCAAAGAGTCAGACACGACTGAGCAGCTGAACAACAGCAATAGCTTTGTCAGTACCTGGCCGTTTCTTCTGTTACTGGCCATCCGAAGGGCCAACTGCTATGTTGCCCTCTCAAATATCAACTGTGCCAGCCAGGCTCTTGATGGGAATATGGAATAGCAAGCAATTCAAGATGGAGGCTGTTTAGATGCCCTGAATCACAGAATTTTAAAGATTCCAACAGTCCTAAATCTATACACTTAGTTAGATTGAAATGGTTTAATGATGGTGAGTAATCAAATAGCAGTGTTCCCACTATACAGTAGTGGTCTTTGCTGACATGGTAACCTTCGATGATGTAGTATAACTCGATCAGAAGAAGACAGCTCGGGCATCCCAATCCTGCTCCTGTCACTATCAAGGTGTGGGAAAATTCTTAACCACTGTGAGCTCATTTGGAAAAGGCAATGGCACCCCACTCCAGCACTCTTGCCTGGAAAATCCCATGGATGGAGGAGCCTGGTAGGCTGCAGTCCATGGGGTCGCTAAGAGTCGGGCACGGCTGAGTGACTTCACTTTCACTTTTCACTTTCATGCATTGGAGAAGGAAATGGCAACCCACTCCAGTGTTCTTGTCTAGAGAATCCCAGGGACAGGGGAGCCTGGTGGGCTGCCGTCTATGGGGTTGCACAGAGTCATACACAACTGAAGCGACTTGGCAGCAGCAGCAGTGAGCTCACTGCCCACATTCTTGAATTGGGAATAATAATATCTACTGCACTGTACATTGTTGACATGAGGACTGAATGAAAGGATGTACGTAAAGCGTCTGGCACATAATATGCTATCAACAAATGCTAGCTTCTTTTTCTTTAATCCCCAAATCCATTTCTCATGCAAGTTAATGTATGAAGAGATCAAAACCAAAAATTTTTTTTCTCACTATTATCTCTTTATTTTTTTTTTCTTTTTTTAAATTTTTTTAAATTTTTACTTTACAGTACTCTATTGGTTTTGGCATACATTGACATGACTCTGCCACAGGTGTACACAAACTCCCAAACATGAACCCCCCTAGAGTCACTATAATTGTAAGTTTTTAATAGTATTTTATAGTAGTGTGCCCCAGATATTCAACCTGAAGCCACCCTGCATGAAGAGGAGTTTGCCACCCAAAATGAGATTTAAATAATGTTTTCTGAAGAAGAATTTCCTTGTCTTTATCTTTAACATATGTATTAAATCAAAAAGGTTTTCGTGAGTCAGTTGTCCTGGCATCTTAAGCAAATAGGATCTGAGACTCTGTACTCATAGACTTGATGTTCATGGAGAAAGTCTCACATTGCTGTCTGTGGTAGTTCATCAGTCCATTCTGTTCAATAAACACATTAAAAATTATTTCAGCAGATCAGCCAGAGGGATGTTCTTAAGCTATAAGCTCAATCCTGTCACACCTCTAATGACTACCTACTAGAAAGTTATTACATCATAGATGGCAGGTATCTTTGTCTGTTTTGGTCACTGCTATAAACTTAGTATGCAGAATAATGCCAAAAAGATAAGAGGCCCTTAATAATTACTTATTGAATAAATACATAAATGAGCAAAGGAATAAACGAAATAGTCATATTGAAAGAATTTCCATATAGTATCCCTACGTTCTGATTAAATGTCCTGATTATTTTTTAGAAACCTTCCATGACTTCTAACCAAGGTCCTGAAGTGCAGTCAGGAAACCAGTCGATCCCTGATGATGGAAGGGTCACTTCCTCTGTGATGTTTGAATCTGCAGTCAGTACAGATGTCTCTCCCTAAAGACTGCTGGGCCTGAACACAGTGAATTATTTTTAACTCATCCCCTAGAGGAGAAACCTTACTTCAGTTCAGCCTCCAGCTCAGGGTACAAGCTCAGGGCCTTAGGATGTGGAGAGGAGCAAGGCTTGAGCATTGTTAGTGCTTCGAATTTTACCTAAGATGTCCTTCTCACAGATGTAGACAAAAAAGGATATGCTTAATAGTCAGTTGTCAATGACATTTTGCTCCTTCTCTGTAAGCAGCCTTGTTTTACTATTGTTGCTTAGTCACTAAGTCATATCCAAGTCTTTTGAGACCCCATGGACTGCAGCCCACCAGGCTCCTCTGTCCACGGGATTCTCCAGGTGAGAATATTGGAGTGGGCAGTCCTTTCCTCTTCCAGGAGATCTTCCTGGAAGATCAAACCTGCCTCTCCTGCCTTGGCAAATAGACTCTTTACCACTGAGCCACTGAGGAAGGTGGAAACAAGGTTTTCTCAAGACTTATCTTTGAGTTTCACTTCAGAAAGTTGAGTTGTAGTTGTGTATTTGATCAAACATATCTCTTGCTGGATAAGATATCACTGCAAGAACAATGGTGTATTGAGAAACAATTTTCCTAAACCAGGTAATCCAGAAATAGAATTTTATTAGAACCATTTCTATTCTTGACATTCAGGCTCCTAAAATTACTGTGTCAAATAAGAGTGTCTCAGACATGTAATGTTTAACTAGCTCTCTACTTGGGACCAGAAAACTGGAC
>SJYX01013020.1:307255-356618 GCA_006410675.1 Oreotragus oreotragus | reverse complement strand
AAGCCTAGTGTGCTGCCGTCCATGGAGTCGCAAAGAGTCAGACACGACTGAGCAGCTGAACAACAGCAATAGCTTTGTCAGTACCTGGCCGTTTCTTCTGTTACTGGCCATCCGAAGGGCCAACTGCTATGTTGCCCTCTTAAATATCAACTGTGCCAGCCAGGCTCTTGATGGGAATATGGAATAGCAAGCAATTCAAGATGGAGGCTGTTTAGATGCCCTGAATCACAGAATTTTAAAGATTCCAACAGTCCTAAATCTATACACTTAGTTAGATTGAAATGGTTTAATGATGGTGAGTAATCAAATAGCAGTGTTCCCACTATACAGTAGTGGTCTTTGCTGACATGGTAACCTTCGATGATGTAGTATAACTCGATCAGAAGAAGACAGCTCGGGCATCCCAATCCTGCTCCTGTCACTATCAAGGTGTGGGAAAATTCTTAACCACTGTGAGCTCATTTGGAAAAGGCAATGGCACCCCACTCCAGTACTCTTGCCTAGAAAATCCCATGGATGGAGGAGCCTGGTAGGCTGCAGTCCATGGGGTCGCTAAGAGTCCGGCACGGCTGAGTGACTTCACTTTCACTTTTCACTTTCATGCATTGGAGAAGGAAATGGCAACCCACTCCAGTGTTCTTGTCTAGAGAATCCCAGGGACAGGGGAGCCTGGTGGGCTGCCGTCTATGGGGTTGCACAGAGTCATACACAACTGAAGCGACTTGGCAGCAGCAGCAGTGAGCTCACTGCCCACATTCTTGAATTGGGAATAATAATATCTACTGCACTGTACATTGTTGACATGAGGACTGAATGAAAGGATGTACGTAAAGCGTCTGGCACATAATATGCTATCAACAAATGCTAGCTTCTTTTTCTTTAATCCCCAAATCCATTTCTCATGCAAGTTAATGTATGAAGAGATCAAAACCAAAAATTTTTTTTCTCACTATTATCTCTTTATTTTTTTTTTCTTTTTTTAAATTTTTTTAAATTTTTACTTTACAGTACTCTATTGGTTTTGGCATACATTGACATGACTCTGCCACAGGTGTACACAAACTCCCAAACATGAACCCCCCTAGAGTCACTATAATTGTAAGTTTTTAATAGTATTTTATAGTAGTGTGCCCCAGATATTCAACCTGAAGCCACCCTGCATGAAGAGGAGTTTGCCACCCAAAATGAGATTTAAATAATGTTTTCTGAAGAAGAATTTCCTTGTCTTTATCTTTAACATATGTATTAAATCAAAAAGGTTTTCGTGAGTCAGTTGTCCTGGCATCTTAAGCAAATAGGATCTGAGACTCTGTACTCATAGACTTGATGTTCATGGAGAAAGTCTCACATTGCTGTCTGTGGTAGTTCATCAGTCCATTCTGTTCAATAAACACATTAAAAATCATTTCAGCAGATCAGCCAGAGGGATGTTCTTAAGCTATAAGCTCAATCCTGTCACACCTCTAATGACTACCTACTAGAAAGTTATTACATCATAGATGGCAGGTATCTTTGTCTGTTTTGGTCACTGCTATAAACTTAGTATGCAGAATAATGCCAAAAAGATAAGAGGCCCTTAATAATTACTTATTGAATAAATACATAAATGAGCAAAGGAATAAACGAAATAGTCATATTGAAAGAATTTCCATATAGTATCCCTACGTTCTGATTAAATGTCCTGATTATTTTTTAGAAACCTTCCATGACTTCTAACCAAGGTCCTGAAGTGCAGTCAGGAAACCAGTCGATCCCTGATGATGGAAGGGTCACTTCCTCTGTGATGTTTGAATCTGCAGTCAGTACAGATGTCTCTCCCTAAAGACTGCTGGGCCTGAACACAGTGAATTATTTTTAACTCATCCCCTAGAGGAGAAACCTTACTTCAGTTCAGCCTCCAGCTCAGGGTACAAGCTCAGGGCCTTAGGATGTGGAGAGGAGCAAGGCTTGAGCATTGTTAGTGCTTCGAATTTTACCTAAGATGTCCTTCTCACAGATGTAGACAAAAAAGGATATGCTTAATAGTCAGTTGTCAATGACATTTTGCTCCTTCTCTGTAAGCAGCCTTGTTTTATTATTGTTGCTTAGTCACTAAGTCATATCCAAGTCTTTTGAGACCCCATGGACTGCAGCCCACCAGGCTCCTCTGTCCACGGGATTCTCCAGGTGAGAATATTGGAGTGGGCAGTCCTTTCCTCTTCCAGGAGATCTTCCTGGAAGATCAAACCTGCCTCTCCTGCCTTGGCAAATAGACTCTTTACCACTGAGCCACTGAGGAAGGTGGAAACAAGGTTTTCTCAAGACTTATCTTTGAGTTTCACTTCAGAAAGTTGAGTTGTAGTTGTGTATTTGATCAAACATATCTCTTGCTGGATAAGATATCACTGCAAGAACAATGGTGTATTGAGAAACAATTTTCCTAAACCAGGTAATCCAGAAATAGAATTTTATTAGAACCATTTCTATTCTTGACATTCAGGCTCCTAAAATTACTGTGTCAAATAAGAGTGTCTCAGACATGTAATGTTTAACTAGCTCTCTACTTGGGACCAGAAAACTGGACATTCATGTGCCCATTGGCAGTATGTGTGTGTGTGTGTGTGATAGAGAGAGAGAAAATGAGAACATACTCAGAGCTGGCTTACCAAATTAGTCCATCAGGAATTAGAAATAGTTTCTCACTGGTTTGCATTCAGATCATTTAAACATGACCTGACTGATACTAACTACTCAGTGTGACCAAGAAGTCCTGAACTCAACTAAACATATGTGATTGGGTGAGGTTCTCTCAAAAACACAGAAAGAAAGGAAAAAAGAAAATGTAAGGAAGGAAGGAAGGTTACTAGATTGAAGTATCAATAAGTGAAATTTAGAAAAAATGGACGTAAGGCCTGAGAATGTTTTCAAAATTGAAAGCGCCCACATATCACCTGAGGGTTTTTCTTAAATGCACATTTTTTGTTCAGTGGACCAGGATTGGGACAAATTCTGCATTTTTAACAAGTTTCAGGTGGTGCTGATGCTGCAGGCCCACAGATTACACTTCAAGTAACAGTGTTTTCAAACACGCTGACAAAAGGCCTATTTCCCCCAAATGGGAAAGAAGCCATCCACACAAATTAGGTCAAGGCAAAAAGTGACTTTAGTAGGCCCTTGAATCACTGTTCACTCATTGAAACATCACGATTGTATTATGGGAAGAAATCATTATTTTCTTAGTGCATTATAGTTCAAGCTCCCTTTCTGCTGCAAGCATGAATCACTGATGAGTAGTCTGGGGTTGTTACTGTGAGACTTTAAGATTCACAGTAACAACCCCAGACTAAGCTATAAATATATATATATATATATGATCAAATATATATACATAATCATGTATATATATACATAATTTTCTTTATTTTTGGCTATGCTGAATCTTTGTTGCTTTGCACAGGCTTTTCTCTACTTGAGGTAAGCTGGGGCTACTCTCCTGCTGTGATGCACACACTTCTAATTACAGTGGCTTCTTTTGTTGTGGAACACGAGCTCTAGTACACATGGAATTTCAGTAGCTACAGCATGCAGGCTTGGTAGTTGTGGCACATGGGCTTATTTGCTCCACATCATGTGGAATCTTTCTGGACCAGGGATCAAACCTATGTCTCCTGCATTGACAGGCAGATTCTTAACCACTGGACCACCAGGAAAATCCCAATCCTTTGGTTTTATGGCATTCTCATGATAAATAATGCTGTTGAGCATCTTTTCATGTGCTTCTGGGCCCTTTGAATTTTCTCTGATATGAGGGGCTTCCTGAAGTCATTGACTGAATCAGGCAGGGTTCCAGAAGGAAGCAAAGTCAAAGAGTTATTTTCCTAATCAGCTGTTCAGAAATATAAGTTGGAGTAGATTTGAGTGTATCAGAAAACAGCAAATTCATCCATCTACAGTACAAATAAGACTCATAGACCTTTGAATTTGGCACTTTCAAGGTCTGACTTCCTTGTTCAAATAACAAAGCATAATTTATGGGCCTTATATCATCATAGCTCTAGACAAAATGATTTTGGCTATGACACTTCAGATTGAATACTGAAGAGAAAAAAATGACTTTAAGAGTTGTTAAGGTCAATGTGACTTGCCTGAATATTGAAGCACATGCTCTGGGGGTGAGTAGGACATTGTAATAGGTTGAACCCTATGCATATTGGAGTGAAATAGGTGGGATACATTGAGGGCCTAAGGAATGTGTTATGGAAGAAAGTATAAAGAAAGAAAGCGCCAAGGACTTAACTTCAGGAAAATTGTATACTTAGGAATGGGAAGAAAAAAGAGCCATGAAAGGCTAATGAGAGGAGTGGTCACAGTCAAATGCATTAGTACAGAAGCCAAAGACACGAGAATGACTTGGGAAAGGGGTAGAGGTGCCAAATAGCATTAAATATTCAATAAAACACAAAAGCGTGAGCATGGGCAAGAGGTCACTGGATTTCACAAGTGGTTGGTCATTATTTTGAGTATATAGCGAAATCCATGGACGGAGAAGTCTGGTGGGCTGCAGTCCATGGGGTCACTAAGAGTCAGGCACGACTGAGCGACTTCACTTTCACTTTTTACTTTCATGCATTGGAGAAGGAAATGGCAACCCACTCCAGTGTTCTTGCCTGGAGAATCCCAGGGACGGGGGAGCCTGGTGGGCTGCCGTCTCTGGGTCACACAGAGTCGGACACAACTGAAGTGACTTAACAGCAGCAGCGGCAGCAGCAGCAGCAGCTTAATCAGTTAATGTAAATGACATTTGTTGGTGTTGTTTAGTCTCTAAGTCATGTCCAGCTCTTTGTGATCCTATGGAACGTAGCCTGCCAAGCTCCTCTGTCCTTGGGATTTCCCAGGCAATAACGCTGGAGAAGAGTGGCATTTTCTTCTCCATGGGTTCTTCCCCATCCAGGGATCAAACCTGTGGCTGCTGCATTAACAGGCAAATTCTTTACCAATGAAAGGAGTAAGTGGAATGGGGCTATAGGAGTATAATGAGCTTTCCTCTGAAATAATTGGGAAATTAATACGAGAAAGACACAAAGACTACTGAGCAAAAGCATAAATACATTTAAAGTTAGTATAGTTCAGCACTAAAATGACCTTAAAATTCACTTTATGAAAAACACTGCCCATTTCCTTGATTTCTTATTAGTTTTATCCCTTACTAATAATAATATCCTTTGATAATTTTATAGAAAAATCTTTCTAAACAAATTTATTATATCATTTTTTTCTGTGCATATCTCTGCTCAGCCAGTCAGCATAGTAAACACGGAGATAAACATGGCAGAAGGGCTTCCCAGGAGGCTCTCGTGGTAAAGAACTTACCTGCCAATGCAGGAGATGCAAGAGATGTGGTTCCATCCCTGCATCCCTGGGTCGGAAGATCCCCTGGAAGAGGAAACGGCAGCCCACTCCAGTATTCTTGCCTGGAGAATCCCATGGACCGAGGAGCCAGGTAGGCTGTGGTCCATGGGGGTCACAAAGAGTGGGACACGACTGAAGAGACTTAGCATAGCACAGCACACACAGCACAAACAGCGAAGAAAAGGCCTCGAGAATGTTCTGGTTCAGCCAGGAGCCCATTTTTGGCCTCACTAAATATACAGTTCTGTAATTATCACTCACAGCTGTTACCTGCTAGGGTTTCAGAACACAGCTGAGGAGACTTAGCCTAGATGGAAAGAAAATCTGGCTGACAATGAGAGTTATTAAACACTGCAAGGATTACGAGAGGAAATGATAGTTGTCTTTTCTTTTCAAGTACTTAAAATCAGGCTGGCTACCTAGTTATCTAATACGTGCTCTTGGGCAGAAGCAGAAAGGTGGACTAATTGACCTTTCAGAGTCCCTCCAGACCTTTTATCATCATGCTGAACCTATTCACACCATGGAAGAAAGACTCTAAGAGCCTGCCTTTTCTTCCTACACTTAACACACATTTATTACAGACCCTCTCTGTGCTCAGCACTCTGTTTGGTGCTAGAGACATAATTTCAACCTTTAAGGAGATCACAGGCTTTGGTCAAAAGGTGAAGCAAAAATGTTCCATCTACATAAGTGATAACCGCATGGGGTGATTGGAGATGCTATTTAAAACAGTGAGCGCCTTCAAAGGACAAAGCCTGCTGAGACAGGGTCTATCCCTTGCCCTGAGTCTCTTCTCAAAAGAGTAGAAGGCTCGTTTGTTCAACTGAGCCCATTGATGGGTGTGAGATAGACAAAAGGACTTAAAGCAGAGGTACAGGAGAGAGTAGAGTCCTCTGCATAATTGGAAATCTGTGATTCACTGGAAAACCTGGATGGGAATGGGAGCAAGATAGGGAGGGAGTAGGGAAATCAGGAGTCCAGGGGCTATCTGGGGCAACCATGGCCGGTGAGAAAGCCCTTGGTCTGTGTTGGCTTAAACATATCTATGAGCCTGCCAACTACCTTTAAAAGGCTAACAGGAGGGACTTCTGTCCAAACAAGTTAACTGGTATATACTCATCTCTGACTTCTCCCTCTGGAGGATTACAATAAACACTGGAAATAGTGCGGGAGAAAATCAAGGAGAACTCTCAAAGGAGGAAGGAGGAAGGTAAACTGATTTAAGGAGCCCTCAACCAAAGAGAAAGGGGTAACAGAGGATGAAATGTTTGGATGGCATCATTGACCCAATGGACATGAGTTTGAGCAAACTCCAGGAGATGGTGAAGGACAGGGAAGCCAGGCATGCTGCAGGCCATGGGGCTGCAAATAGTCAGACAGGACTGCGTGGCCGAACAACAACGACAGAAGAAACAGCAGTATGTCTGGGCATCTTACAATCTCTCGCCCAACAGAAGGCCATCTGGTTGGCACTTCCCAACCCCCAAAACTAACAGCAGAAGGTGTCCAGGTAATCCACAAGGGATGGATCAAAGCCCCATTGAAAACAGGTTACCTGGGGAAACATTCTCCTTCCTTGATGGTCCTGGGACTCCCCTCTTCCACTCAGAGACACCGCTTGTGGGGCACTGGACACCCACAAAGTGGATTCCACCACAAGCACTCACCCCCAGGCAGCCTTCGCTGTCTCCATAAGCCAGAGACTTCACTGTCTCACCCGGAGACTCAAGACAGGTGACATGCCATGTGACAGTCCTCCACCCCTTCAAGACCTGTTGGAGCCCCATGGCTGACCTTACAGAATAGCCAAAGGAAGTTCTTAGAACAGAAACGAAGTGAAAAGGAAAGCTTTCATGCCATGAAGAAGGAAGAAAAAACAGCGAGAAAAAGCAATACAACCCAGCATATTGTATGTGCCTTCTCCACATGAGTTTTCCAAAATATGTGCTGTGACTAAAATTAAAATTATAACACCACCTAGTACTTCAGACAGTATTTAAAGTGGAGAAGGTAAAGGGTTAATGAAAGTAGAGTTTCCACACTTAGCTGGAAGCAGCAAAATGCTGATACAGTAGTCAGTGATAAAGTATGTGTATCGTCATACCCAGAGCAGGCAAGAAAACTATGCAAAGCAAAGGACTCAAAAATACTAAAACTACATCAAGGTGGAAACTTTGAAATGTTTTCAAGTAACCCACAGGAAGTCAAGAGGGAGGAAAAAAAAAAAAACAGAAGAATGAGAAACTGGAAATAAACAGAAAACAAATAATTGTTAGAGTTAAGGTTAACATATCGTAAATGGTTCAAATATGCCAACTGGAAAGCAGAAATTGGCAAACTGAATTGTTTTCAATGATTTAACTACATACTGCTCACAGGAAATTTACTGCAAATTCAATGGCATAGGTGGGTGGAAAGAAAAAGGACAAAAAAAGAAGACATACTACTTTGGGGCTGGTGTATGGGGATGATCTGGAGGGAAGATGTGGGGTGGGAGGTGGGAGGGGGGTTCATGTTTGGGAGTTCGTGTAAAAAAATAAATAAATACAAAAAAAGAAAATAAATAAATAAATAAATAATTAAAAAATGAATTGAGATACATACATAAGCTTGTATATGTATTAAAAATGTCACAGAAGACTACACAAATCATTAGCAGTATTTCTGATGAGGGAAATTGGGGATCTGGTATGAGAATCTATTTCACTGTCTACCCTTCCACACACTTAAAAATAATTAACATATGCACTTATTTTTAAGTTTATGTAAAAGTAAGTTGAAGAAAATAACTTTGGGTAATAAAAGTTAAGGACTATGTAATAAACAATGTTACGTTATTTATTATAGTAGTGAAATGATGGACTCCACCAAGGCAAACCAAAAACCACTAGTAAAAGTCCTAAATTATGTGCTTAATCTGTATTAACATTGCTCTAGAATTGATAGAGAATCATGGGAAAGAACGCATGTTCCCTCTTTGTGTCAACAGCAGGAAAGACATGTGAGAATACCCGTGAGCTAATGAATAAATAATAGCTCAGCCAAGGCAAAAGAGAGTCAAACTTGCCCATAAAAATTTAAGTCCCCCTGCCCTCCTACCCTCACCCACTTTTGCAGGCATGTGTGGTTGTTCAAGTTTATTTCATTTTCATCCCAAAGAAGAGAGATTTTATCTGATCATTAGGTAACAGAAGCATGACCTATACCTTGGTCTAGGACACTTGTGTCCACTTGTAGAAAGACAGTGTTAAACGGTTGAACCAAAAATGATGCATCTAGAGTTCTCCAAACTTTTCAGTGATAATCCTCATTTATTATTTTAATTTCTTCTATTTCTGCTTTATTGACTATGCCAAAGCCTTTGACTGGGTGGATCACAATAAACTGTGGAAAATTCTGAAAGAGATGGGAATACCAGACCACCTAACCTGCCTCTTGAGAAATCTGTATGCAGGTCAGGAAGCAACAGTTAGAACTGGACATGGAACAACAGACCGGTTCCAAATAGGAAAAGGAATACGTCCAGACTGTATATTGTCACCCTGCTTATTTAACTTCTATGCAGAGTACATCATGAGAAACTCTGGACTGGAAGAAACACAAGCTGGAATCAGGAATGTCGGGAGAAATATCAATCACCTCAGATATGCAGATGACACCACCCTTATGGCAGAAAGTGAAGAGGAACTAAAAAGCCTCTTGATGAAAGTGAAAGAGGAGAGCAAAAAAGTTGGATTCAGAAAACGAAGATCATGGCATCCGGTCTCATCACTTCATGGGAAATAGATGGGGAAACAGTGGAAACAGTGTCAGACTTTATTTTTTGGGGCTCCAAAATCACTGCAGATGGTGACTGCAGCCATGAAATTAAAAGACGCTTACTCCTTGGAAGAAAAGTTATGACCAACCTGGATAGTATATTCAAAAGCAGAGACATTACTTTGCCGACTAAGGTCCGCCTAGTCAAGGCTATGGTTTTTCCTGTGGTCATGTATGGATGTGAAAGTTGGACTGTGAAGAAAGCTGAGCGCCGAAGAATCGATGCTTTTGAACTGTGGTGTTGGAGAAGACTCTTGAGAGTCCCTTGGACTGCAAGGAGATCCAACCAGTCCATTCTGAAGGAGATCAACCCTGGGATTTCTTTGGAAGGAATGATGCTGAAGCTGAAACTCCAGTACTTTGGCCATCTCATGCGAAGAGTTGACTCATTGGAAAAGAGTCTGATGCTGGGAGGGATTGGGGGCAGGAGGAGAAGGGGACAACTGAGGATGAGAGGGCTGGATGGCATCACTGACTAGATGGACGCGAATCTGAGTAAACTCCAGGAGTTGGTGATGGACAGGGAGGTCTGGCATGCTGCAATTCATGTGGTCGCAAAGAGTCAGACACGACTAAGTGACTGAACTGAACTGAACTGATATTGATAGATGACACTGATAGATCACATTTCTTTCTTGGCACAAGTCCCAGGCTCACCATGTAATGTCCAAACCCCAGAATAGGAATCAACCACACTCCTCCAAGTAGACCTGATTTATGTAGAAATAGTATGTAGAAGTGAAATTTTTGCAATTGTTCTGTGTTTGCTCATTACTCATTCAGTGGATAGGAAAAAAGTAAAATTAAACACACACATTTTGTCATAAAAAATTTGGAGTATGAAAATGAGAGGATGGATGGAATTTAAGTAATGAATATTTTATCAGCAGTTTCCAGTTGGCTACTATTTAAAAATTTATGAAGTAAAAACACATTCTGCATCCATGTTTAAATATCAATAAACCCAAGAAAAAGTAATTCATTTTTGAGTTTCATTGTACTTCGTAAACAACTCATGATCACCTTTCAAGATATATGTCAGTCCAGCTTAAAAATGAAATACAGTCTATTTTCCCAAGGGGACCCATGTGTAATCTAAAAGGTTTCTTAAAATTTATGATTGATAGCACACCTTGAATTCATAGTTTAATATTCATTGATTATACTTGAATCAGTTTGTAGATACTAAGTATCAAATGAGTGATATATAATAAAGTGAAATCTTCTGAAGGAACTTGTGAGTATAGCAAAGAGTTTCAAGCACATTTATGTACCATATATTGTATGAAGGACTTGTACATAAATGTCTTATTTAAAGCTCTTAAGAATTCCCACTACTAAGTATTTTCCCATTTTATACATTGGGAAACATAAATGTTTAGCAGATAAAAGCATATTGAGAATCTGATTCAATAGAAATGAGTGAGTTGTGAGGTTATGTAAAACACTAAAATTTGAGAAAAACTGACTTTGAAAGTCTTATTACTCAAATGCATCTGATGTAAACCTGCATAGTAAAATATTATATTATATTGTAGACATAAACAAAATTATCAAGAAATTAATCTCTTCATAGTTTCAGTTTATATGAAAATAGCAATAGGAAATGACCTTTAATTGATTTCCCTTTAAAACATAAAGTATATATTTGAAAGTATAAATTAAGCAATTAAGTCTTTTTTAATACTGTGTATTATGGAGGAACAGAAGTAAGCTTTGGCACCAAGTTCAAAGTCTAACTGATCTCTCTCTGATTCTGAATAATTATTTTCATTCATTTATCCAAGATTCATTTTTATTCACAGCTCTGTACACAGAGAAAAAGGCAATATACAAGATGGGTGATGAACTTCATTATCAAGCTTGCATGTTGATAGGCAAATGGCAATAAATAAATGCATTAATAAAACAATTCCAGAGCATGAATGCTATGAAAAAAATGGTGAAATTATTCAGAGAAAAGGACTTCCCAGGTGGCACTAATGGAAAAGAAACCATCTGCCAAAGCAGGAGACATAAGGGAGACGGGTGAATTTCTGGGTCAGGAAGATCCCCAGGACTGAAGTGACTTGGCATCCACACACACATTAAGAGAAAAAGGATAGTGCTACCTATTTTCACAAAGTTGCAGAGGTAATAGATTTGATATAGTTAAGGTGAAAGTGAAAGTGAAAGTGAAGTCGTGTCCAACTCTTTGTGACCCCATGGATTGTAGCCTACCAGGCTCCTCCGTCCATGGGATTCTCCAGGCAAGAATAATGGAGTGGGTTGCCATTTCCTTCTCCAGGGAATCTTCCCGACCCAGGGATTGAACTCAGGTCTCCACCATTCCAGGCAGATGCTTTAACCTCAGAACCATCAGGGAAGCCCCAAATAGTTAAGGTAGCAAAAGAAAGTCTGGGAGAGATTTTAAATGTGGGTTTACAGAAACTTGAAGGTCAGAAACAGTGGCGGTAAGGAGATACACCTCGTTCAAGGTAAGGAGCAGCGGCTGTGCTTTGCTGGAGCAGCCGTGAAGAGATAACCCCACGCCCAAGGTAAGAGAAACCCAAGTAAGATAGTAGGTGTTACAAGAGGGCATCAGAGGGCAGACACACTGAAACCATACTCACAGAAAACTAGTCAATCTAATCACACCACAGCCTTGTCTAACTCAATGAAATCAAGCCATGCCTGCGGGGCAACCCAAGAAGGATGGGTCATGGTGGAGAGGGCTGACAGAACGCGATCCACTGGAGAAGGGAATGGCAAGCCACTTCAGTATTCTTGCCTTGAGAACCCCATGAACAGTATGAAAAGGCAAAATGATAGGATATTGGTGATGGACAGGGAGGCCTGGCGTGCTGCGATTCTTGGGGTCGCAAAGAGTCAGACATGACTGAGCAACTGAACTGAACTGAACTGAAGTATTATTTCTAAACTATAACAAATAAATCATGTTCCTTAGATGCAAGCTACTTAATGTATGTATACCATGTTTGCAGTACACCTACAACCATTTTCAAATTCAGGAAGAAAACGCCCCACAAGCTGAACTCTGATGACAAATTCTATTCCCTCTCTTGTGACAGAGGTGGAGGGTGAGATAGATGACTCAGAGCTTTCAAACATTAAGATTTTCCCCATTAGCTATTTATAGGGAAATCTTTTAAAAATGTATATGCTTAAAAGTTTAAAGTGTGCTACTCAGTACGTTACATTGACAAATAGACATGCTGTAGTTTCTTTCACTCCAGACTTAATTTTATTGGCAAAGGAAACAGAATATGTATAGCTCAAGTTCCTGATCAAAATTCTTAAACAAAGAGAATTTTTTTCTAGATAAAATATAATAGTATCCAAATTCTTAAATTAAATTTAAATTTTTAAATTAAAAAACATATATATTTTTTCCCTAGAAAAAAAAATATAACAATACAAGAAAACACTCTTATTAAGCACTATTCAGATCTAGGAAATAAATAGTATTTGAGAGTCCAGGAGGAATGTTTAGATTAAAAGGAAGAAATGACAAGAAAAACTTCCAAAGAGGAGTCAGTGATATGGACCCCATTGGCTATCCTTGTCACCTGTCTCTTCTGTCTGGTGGCCTTAGAAGTGGCACATTTCTATGTGAAGAAATGAAAAATTAATGTAACAGTCATCATATGAGAATTGTACATACCTTACCATTAAGTGAAGTTCATTTGATTCCTGTGGATAACTAAGGTGCATTATTCAGCACACTGAGATGAAAGGGTATTTTTTAAAATAATTAATAAAATAATCAAATGACCTATTTAGTTGAAAAATCATTATTTAATTGAAAACTCATGGTTTAATTGAAAAATCATCATTATTATCTTGGACAAACTACTTTGGGTCGATGCATACCTAACAGAAAAATAAGACCAGATCCTGCCCTACCATTTACTAGTCAGTTTAAGCTTCTTGGGATCCACTCAGTATTTTTGAAGGCAAGAAAGCAATCTTGCATTCAGCTCCCAATGAGGGACACCAAACCTCCTTGCCTAATGCTGCAATTTATTTTCAATGACAGTCCTCGTCTTGTGCCATATTTAAATTTGAGCACCAAAACAGAGGAGGCTGTTGAGATTTCAACTCTTATGGATCAGATTGTTTAAACCTAGAAGAATAAAATGCTTTAAACTAGTGGATGCAAAGCATATATAAGTATTTTGAAGATCCAAATTTCTTTAAGTCAGTGTATTATTCCCTTTCTGCCAATACTAGGTGGCATATGTAAAGGACATAGGCAACCCTGGGGAACTAAGTCTGGAAAATTTTGGAAGAGCAGTGCATAATAAAATCACTTCTAATTCAATAGGGTTATTATGAAAATCAAAATTCTGTACCAACTTTTTTTTTTTTTTTTACTTTACAGTACTGTATTGGTTTTGGCATACATTGACATGAATCCATCATGGGTGTACATGAACTCCCAAACATGAAACCCCCCCCCCACCTCCTACCCCACATCATCCCTCCAGATCATCCCCATACACCAGCCCCAAACATCTTGCATCCTGCATCGAACATAGACTGGCGATTCGTTTCTTACATGATAGTATACATATTTCAATGCTATTCTCCCAAATCATCCCACCCTCTCCCTCTCCCTCTCCCTCAGAGTCCAAAAGTCCGCTCTACACATCTGTGTCTCTTTTGCTGTCTTGCATACAGGGTCCTCATTATCATCTTTCTAAATTCCATATATATGTGTTAGTATACTGTATTGGTGTTTTTACATGCAAAGTTTAATTCAGCTGACTCCTCATGTTTTAAGGAACTGAACAGTGCAACTAGCATAACAAATTGCTCAGTGATGCAAAAGATTATAGAGAGAAGAAGAGAGAAATAGAAGAGAAGGAAACAAGAATCACCACTGGAGAAAGGAAGTAATGATTTACATGGAATATTTAGCATAGCACGTTGCACCTCTTAGGACTTGCTGTGCACTAGGAAATCCTGTTTAGAAACTATGGCACTCTTTAAGGAGATGTACTGTTTTGAAAACAAATAGGAGACCAAGAGTAATAAAGTGAGGTTTCTGATGTCAGCTGAAACTAAATGTGTGACCTTGAGCAAGTCACTTAACTTTGTAAGTCTTAATTTACTCATGCAAACAGTAAAGGCCTTGTGTGTGGGTGTTAGTCACTCACTCCTGTCCAACTCTTTCTCGATCCCACGAATTGTAGCCTGCCAGATTCCTCTGTCCATGGAATTCTCCCAGGAAGAATACTGGAGTGGGTTGCCATTTCCTTCTCCAAATAAAGGCCTTAAACTAGAATTGTTTCTAAGCTCTGCTCAATAGGAAATAAGCTTTTTAAGTGCTAGGAGTCCAAATCTTAAAACATCTATTGGGGAAGACGTTTTGACTAAATATGGTTTCTTTCAGCAAAAAAAAATTTCTGTAAAGAAAAAGACATCTATGGTGTTTTTCTAAAGAATTTTGCATTATTAAAAATTGGAAAGGCAGGTGGAACTCAAAGTGTTTCTAAATAATAGCTGTCTGTCTCTAAAAATTTTTAAGTTACCCAGTCTACAAACAAGTTGATAACAGTTAATTTTTAAAATATCTTGAGATATGATATCAGAAGACATGATACCTGTGAAAATCTTTTATCAACTGAAAGGCAATACAAAATATACATATCACAGTTATTATTATCATTGGTGCTAGAAAATTCTACATATGCTGCTGAGTTCTTAAATTTATGGCTTAGTTCTTTTACATTTTTAGTGACAATAAAATCTAGATGTTAAATTCCAAGCAAGTTTCTAAAACGAACAGTTCACATAAATACTTTCTTTTTAGCTTTTAGAATATTTGGTAAATTCAGATCCTAACTGTGATTTTTTAACAGTTTTATTCAAATACAGTACTAGTACTTATTTTAACTTAAGAAGCTATCTATTGTCACTCATGTAGCTCTGGATGAATGAGTTTTAATTTGACCCTTAAGAGTCAGTCTAGCCAAATAATAACAATGAAAATGCATGAGAACAGCAATTTCAACCTGGCTATTTCACAGACAAGCTTATTTTATGCATCAATAGCAAATAAATCAAGAAATTGGATGGACTTGCTGAATGTCTTTCACTGCTCTAAGTAAATCCATCTAGCTAGCGTAACAAGCAGTTCTGAAGATTGGAATGTAAGCAGAGAAGAAATATTGATTGATTGCTTTATTTAGGGTAGAACTGTAACACCAGCTATGCAAGGCATTTAGCATATCAAGCTAGGCAGTACCATCTTGTTGCTATAAACTTAACTGCAAGAAAGATTAGACACTGGTTTGTGGAGTCTGGTCCCATCTCCAACGGCAAAGCAGCTCCTACTAAAGGCATTAACTTTGGGGAGATGCAAGTGACTGCTAGCTTGCGCATTCGATTTCCATAATGCAACACTTCAGGTTAGCAGAGCATCTGTGGGAATGTCAAAATTCACCTGTAGGGTGAATTGTTTCCAATCAACCTTGTAGGCACTTGAAAGAGGAAGAATGCCAAAATTACGCACAATTTTTGATGTTTGGACATTGTTATGGACACATAATGGGTCTTCCCTGGTGGCTCAGAGGTGGAGAGTCTACCTGCCAATGGGTCAAGAAGATGGACAGAGGAGCCTGGTGGGCTATAGTTCATGGGGTCGCAAAGAGTCGGACATGGCTGAATGACTAACACTCATTTCACTTTCACTTCAACATACCTTATAAAGTTTTCTGTAGAATAGAGTTATATCTGAAAATCAAACATAAATGATATCTTCAATTGCTCCAAAGAGTCACCTTGAATATTATAACAGTTAGAGAAAAACAAAGCAATATTCAGATTTAGGAAAGTCATCTAGACTCACGCCCTAGCTAGAGCACCAACCATGCAGAGGTAAGAAGGCATGGAACCCCAGTGCATGAGATTCCAAGTGTTTTCTCAGAAAAATGAAAAATGGCTATAGGTCTCAAGCCAAGAGGAGGGTCACTTATAAATGTGACTGCTCAAACTTAATTTATTACTGGGTAAAACCTTATAGACACTTTTATCAGAAGAAAAATGTTTGTTCTCACAAAAAATCTTGATATAATCAGTTGCAATGAACTTCAGAAATGAAATGATTGGTACAAATATCAAGATAAAGTATTTAAATATATGTGTAGTACAATCAAATGAACAGTAGTAATTTGTTAACTTTAAAAGAAGAATATGATTATAATTCTTTTCAAAGTCTTGGTTTACAAAGATCTGGTCCAGTAGCCTTCAGAGACTTTCCAGTGAAACTGATGTTGTCTAAAACCTTTTACTCTACTTACAGTGGTAGCCTAGGTGACTCAGCGGTAAAGAATCTGCCTGCCAACACAGGAGATGCAGGTTCAATCCCTGGGTTGGGAAAAAGGCAACCCACTCTAGTCTTTGCCTGGGAAAACCCATGGACAGAAGAACCTGGCAGGCTACCATATGTTAGGGTCACGAAAGAGTTGGACATGACTTAACAACTAACCAACCGTCTATGCAGTCACACAGAGTCGGACATGACTGAAGCGACTTAGCAGCAGCAGCAGCAACAACAGTTACAGTGCTACTCCAGCAAATCCATGACTGCAAGCCTTCTCTGAACATCCCACTTCTTGTGCTGGAGAATTGCAAAGATAGATGATCCATTCTACCAAATTTTAGACCTTTCCCTCCATTGTGGTTACGTCACACAATGTAAGCATTACTTGTGTGAAGATTCTGGAGCGACTTGAGCTGGGCATCTCCTTGTTCCATGAGACCACACCTCTCCTTATTGCTCCTGCAGTTCTCTTGACCTTTATCTTGGCACACAACCTACTGTATCAATATTAATCTGAATATCATGTGAATAAATGCATGGTAAGCTCTACAAGAATAGGACTTTTATATTATTCATCTTGGTTTCCCCAGCCTCAAGCAATAACAGCATGTCACCTAGAAGATCACATAGCTTGTGTTTACTGGTTAAACTGAAGTGACCGGGCATTTGACTATGTCAGCTTTCTATGGCTAATGACTGACATTTTCATCTGAGGCCCCATGAAGTGTAACCAACCAACCCCTTGGCAGCAGCTCATAGGATCTTTGGGTCCTCCAGTGACAGATGAGAAAGCCAAAACAGAAGGTTTTAGCAAGGAAGCTGTGTAGCTGCTCTATACAATAATGCCAAAGGGCAGTCTAAGCACGTCTCTATGAGATACAAAAATAAGGATAGTTTATCCCTTGTGGCTCAGTTGGTAAAGAATCTGCCTGCAATGCGGGAGACCTGGGTTCGATCCCTGGGTTGGGAAAATCCCCTGGAGAAGGGAAAGGCTACCCACTCCAGTATTCTGGCCTGGAGAATTCCATGGAGTGAATAGTCCATGGGGTTGCAGAGTCGGACATGACTGGATGCCTTTCACTTATACAGAAAAATTAGCATATTTATTCTTTTTTCTTGAAGTATAATATGAAAATAATTGAATATCCTTGATGCCAAAATCATTAGGCTTCATTCTTGAAATAACTGTGAAAAGGGAGAGTTTCAGAAGAGCTTTTCCAGTGAGCCTGTTTTAGTAACTTTTTCCTCAAGCCAAACTACAAATGTTGATTTACAAAGTGCAAGCAGTGTGGAAGCCCCTTTGAAAAGCCTGCTTGCACTCTTCTAGGCAGGAATCTGATGGTGCTGGTTGGTTATTTTTCTAGAAAAAAATGCTGTCTTCCAACAGGTTGGATTGCATTGTCACTAATGAAATCCACAATTCTCCCATCAATGAGATCTCCTCGCTGAAAAGAAAAGAGAATTCAATTCTGAGCCTTCTGTCTGCCATACTCGAGAAGAAGTACCTAGAAGTTTGCACAAAGGACTGAGATGCAGCGGCATGAGAAGACTGGAAAACTCCTCACCCTCCCTATAGGCCCCATGACGTCAACTTTTGACTCCTGTGGAGGATGACAAATGCTCTGTCATAGAAGATACAGATCCTGTCTGTCCTAGATTTCTCTAGCTGTGATTTTCCTGTTCCTGTTCCTATTTGGATTGTCCCTTCTTTTTCTTCACAAAATGTGTTCCAGGTTCATTTTCAAGACCAAGGAAGAGAGCAAGTTGTTTTTATACACGAGTGATTTTTATAATTAGTCAATTTATCCCTCTTCATGCTTCCAATTTATTTCATGTATTCTCCAGCCCCAATAAAGGACCATATGAGCATTTTTTAAAATTTGTAACCATACTTTGTAAATGCAGGAAAAAAAGTTTTAAAGTCTCCTTCAAAATTGGCAAGAAAATAGCATTGAAATTCCTTGAAGATACCAAAATCAACCTAGTGAAGAACAGATTAATAACATTTCAGGAAACTTTTTTCTATTTCCTAAACAACTCCAGCTAAAAAGTGAAAATTCAACTCAATAGAAAATTCTTTCATGAGAAAGGATTATGGTTTGGAGAATGAAGTTTAGGAAGAGAAGATGGAGGTCATTCTTCCACAGTGGGGACTAATTTCTGAGGTCAACATCATTCACTCACATACAAAATGGCTGTGAAATTTTACGTGGACAACTTCTATATCTACAGAGTAAGGAAAGCAGGATGAAGATTTCACTCACGAAGGATTAACCTGCTATGAAAATTGCTGCCTGTTATCCACAACTATCCACAACCAGAAAACCAGACAATGTATATGAAATTAATGTTTCCAAAGAGTGGACAACTGGCATTATAAGTCAGTTGGTTCCTAAGAGAAGAAGAAAATGAAGCAAATATTAAAATTGTCTTTGTTTACTGCCTGGGGACAGATTCCAGGACCAAAAACAGTGAGGAAGAAAACAAAAAGAGGCCAAAGTTCTCACTGAGTTGAAGAGATTGGGTTTGGAGTTTGATTGTCTAAGCCAGGTTATCTAAAATCTACAGGACAGAGTATTGGAGGAGATGGAGCTACACAGAAACAATATCCTGATTCCAAAACAAGACAGAAAGCATTACAAGAAAAAGAAAACTACAGTTGAAGATCTTTCACAAACATAGATATAAAAATTTTTAGCAAAATACTAGCAAAACAAAGCCAGCCATATATAAAAAGACAATATACCAAGTAGGATTTGTTACAAGAATGCAACATTCAAAAGTCAATGTAAAAAACCTCGGAATAAAACCACCATATGACCCAGCAATCCCACTCCTAGGCATATACCCTGAGGAAACCAAAATTGAAAAAGACACATGTATCCCATTGTTCATTGCAGCATTATTTACAATAGCTAGAACACGGAAGCAACCTAGATGTCCATCAACAGATGAAAGGATAAAATAGTTGTGGTACATATATACAATGGAATATTACTCAGCCATAAAAAGGGATGATTTGAGTTAATTCTAATGAGGTGGATGAACCTAGAACCTATTATACAGAGTGAAGTAATTCAGAAAGAGAAAGATAAATATCGTATTCTAACACATATATACATAATCTAGAAAAATGGTACCAAAGAATTTATTTACAGGGCAGCATTGGAGAAAAAGACATAGAGAATAGACTTATGGACATGGGGAGAGGGGAGGATAGGGTGAGATGTATGGAAAGAGTAACATGGAAACTTACATTACGATATGTAAAATATATAGCCAACGGGAATTTGCTGTGTAGCTCAGGAAATTCAAACAGGGGCTCTGTATCAACCTAGAGGGGTGGGATGGGAAGGGAGATGGGAAGGAAGTTTAAAAGGGGGGGGGATGTATGTATACCCATGGCTGATTCATGTTGAGGTTTGACAGAAAACAACAAAAGTCTGTAAAGTAATTGTCCTTCAAAAAAATATAAATAAATTTAAATAAAAGTAGTCAATGTAATGTACACACTACTATATTTAAAGTAAATGAACACGGACCTACTGTATAGCACAGGGAATCCTCCTCAGTACTCTGTAATGACCTATGTGGGGAAAGAATTTGAAAAAGAATACATTCATGCATATATATAACTGAATCACTCTGCTGTACACCTGAAACTAACACTACATTGTTAATCAACTATACTCCAGTATAAGATAAAAAACTGAAAAAAATCAGTGTAATTTATCATATTAAGACATTAAAAAAGAAAACTACCTGGTTATTTCAAAAGACATGGAAAGAGAATTTGAAAATAACTCAACACAACTCATAACAAAAACAGTCAATGAACTATGAAAAGAAAAAAAGTTGCTCAATGTGATAAAAAAAAAATCTACAAAAAATACTACAAAATACACTGTAAAGAAGGTAAACCACACTTGAAGGAAATATTTTCAAGTCGTATATCTGGTAAAGGACTTGTACCCAGAATATCAAAATGACTCCTAATTTGAAAAGAAGATATTCCATTAAAGACTGGGCAAAACACTTCCTGAAAGAAAATATACAAATGGCAAATAAGCACATAAATAGAAAGTCATCCTCATCAGTCACTAAAAAAGTACAAATGCTATTAATGCCCATTATCTTGGCTAATACTAAAGACTGACTTAACCAAATGTTGTAGAGGCTGTGAATTAACTGAACTTTCATACATTGCTTCAATGTATGAATAAAATGATATAGCCACTATGCAAAACAGTTTGGCAGCTTCTTACAAATGCTAAAAGTTATTTTACCAAACTACCCAGAAATCCCACTCCTACCTATTCATTTAAGATAAATGAAAATACGTATCATGCAAAACTGTATCTGAAGGTTCATAGCAGTTTTATTTATAATAGCTCCAAACTGTAAACAAACCAAATGCATCGCAAGTAAAGGATGAATGAACAAATGGTATAAGTGTACAGGGCACTATTAAGTTCAGTCACTCAGTCATGTCTGACTCTTTGCGACCCCATGGACTGCAGCACGCCAGGCCTCCCTGTCCATCACCAACTCCCGGAGTTTACTCAAACTCATGTCCATCGAGTCAGTGATGTCATCCAACCATCTCATCCTCTGTCATCCCCTTCTCCTCCTGCCCTCAATCTTTCCCAGCATCAGGGTCTTTTCAAATGAGTCTGTTCTTCACATCAGGTGGCCAAAGTATTGGAGTGTCAGCCTCAGCATCAGTCCTTTCAATGAATATTCAGGACTGATCGCCTTTAGGATGGACTGGTTGGATCTCCTTGCAGTCCAAGGGACTCTCACGAGTCTTCTCCAACTCCACAGTTCAAAAGCATCAATTCTTCAATACTCAGCTTTCTTTATAGTCAAACTCTCACATCCATACATGACTACTGGAAAAACCAAAGCTTTGACTAGACAGACCTTTGCTGGTAAAATAATGTCTCTGCAGGGCACTATTACTCAGTCATAAAAAGAAATACTGCTGGAATTGAATGATGATTCTTAAATGAATAATGCAACTGAAAGAAGTCAGACATAGAGAACTACATGCTGTAAGACAAAGACAAACATAATGTTATGGGAAAATCGGAAGTTTCCAGAATCTAGAGCCAAGGAGAGACAGAGTGCAAAGGTCACAGGATTTTAGGGATGATACAAATGCTTTATATTTTGATTGTGGTGATATTTACATAGCAGTATACATTTTTCAAAATTATACATCAAAATTGATTAAATTTACTGCTTAATTACTCATCAATAAAGCTTATTCTTTAAAAATACAGAAGGAAATATAATAAAAAGAAGCCATCCTTATTCTATATGAAACGATGTTGCTGTCTTGTTCCTATTATTGTATGTCCTGGTGTGTGTTTTATCTTGTATTGAAAAGGGGGAAAACAAAGCTATTTAAAACTGAGATTAACTATGTCAAAAAAGTTTCGAGTGGTACAAATATATTTATATTAAAATTAAAGGACTTTATAATAACTAATGGTTTTTAAGATATATTTTAGAAGTGCAAAGAACACACATGAGTGCTTATCTCTTTTATAATTAATTTCTATCAGAATATAGTTGATTTATAATACTGTGCTAGTTTTTGCTGCACAGCAAAGGGAATCAGCCATAATAGACATATTGGATGTTTACCTTCATTGTGATTTATTAAGTGGTTTGATGGATCTACTTAAATTCCAGTATTTACTACTTTTAGTACTTCATTTGAATTCACTTCATGTAGAGCATTCTAATTTTTAAAATCAGTAAGTTGTTACTTTTCACATATAATTGTAATGAAAATAGCATTGGGATACCATCATGTTTACCCTTTTGCAGCTTCACTTCTAGACTATTTTGTAAAAATTTGAAAAACAAATTCATTGATGGGAATAGATTTCCTCTACTTGGCTTTCAAATTCATTGTAATCAATCCTGTAGCATTAAGCACTTTTCCTCATCAATATGAAAATTAGACTTCAGGGACTGACCTTATAAATAGATCAGAGAAAGCAGAAGGACACTGAAAATAAGTTAATGACATTTCCAGATAATCAAGCTCAATAAAAATGTAGTGTTTGAATGTGCAATGTGCAGAATAAATCAAATTCAGAGGTATGCTTCCAGATTTTAAATAGCCTATGCTGAATGAGAAAGGAGAGCGTGGTAAATCTTAATCACTTTACATTGGCAACACCTTGAGCATGCTCTGCAGAAGGTTTGTCTGGGACAAACATACGTACACACACACAAAGACACACACACCAAGAGTTCATTATCAAACCAAGCTCAATAATATTGAATTAAAAAAATAAAACCAATACTTTCTCATATCACGGTAGCTGAGAACCTTTAATATGCTAATCTGCATGGGGATTCTTACTGGAGAAAGTTACACGTACCTGACCATGAAATCTTTTATCCAGGATCAGCTTCTGGAGTTCATATCAGAAAAACAAACTTTGGGAATGATGACCTAAATGGTACTTACTTTCCCAGAGAAACTCTTACACATGTGAGAGCACAGTTCTCTAAGCTACATCTCACTTAGTCTTTTAATAGGTATGTTGTCTTATTAGTTCTTCTTCATAAATTTCAGAAATAAATAATTACTTGTTTCTTGTTTTTTAATAGTCTCTGGAAAAGGTCAGTTTTCATTCCAATTCCAAAGAAAGACAATGCAAAAGAGTGCTCAAACTACCACACAATTGCACTCATCTCACATGCTAACAAAGTAATGTTCAAAATTCTCCAAGCCAGGCTTCAGCAGTACGTGAACCGTGAACTCCCTGATGCTCAACCTGGTTTTAGAAAAGGCAGAGGAACCAGACATCAAATTGCCAACATCTGCTGGATCATGGAAAAAGCAAGAGAGTTCCAGAAAAACATCTATTTCTGCTTTATTGACAATGCCAAAGCCTTTGACTGGGTGGATCACAATAAACTGTGGAAAATTCTGAAAGAGATGGGAATACCAGACCACCTAACCTGCCTCTTGAGAAATCTGTATGCAGGTCAGGAAGCAACAGTTAGAACTGGACATGGAACAACAGACTGGTTCCAAATAGGAAAAGGAGTACTCACCAATATAATTTCTAATCAACCCACTATACTATACTAATAATTTTCTAACTTCTCAAGAGTCTGTATTTAGAAAGTCTAAAGCATATCGTGCCTCTCATGGTTGGGAGGTTGTAAACAATCACATGTGGCCGGACGAACCCACTCAGGCAGGCTGGAGAAACTTCAGAGGAGTTTGTAAGTTGAAACACTCTTGTCACGTCCAAGAATTGTTATTAACTGGAGCTGCAAGTTAACTCCTTCTCCAAGAGAAATGGTTATGGGGTAGAACACCCCGTAAAGTCAGAGGTGTAGGTGAGAGCATAAAACATACTCTGGTTTTGGGGGTAGATGCTCGGGAACAGGGGGTTTCCTGAGGCTTCATCACGCCTTTGTGTATGCCAAGCCTCCTTCCTCATGACCTTTGCCATGGGCGGAGCTCCTCACCCTGGCTCCCGGCAGCTGGGCCCTGTGCAGACCACATATTTCTTATCCTCCACGTCAGGAGATCCCATGGAGGAGGAAATGGCAACTCACTCCAGTATTCTTGCGTGGAGAATCCCATGAACAGAGGAGTCTGAAGGGCTACAGTCCACAGGTGGCCAAGAGTCAGACATAACTGAAGTGACTTAGCACATACGCAAAAGTCAGGAGATCTCCCCAACCACACATGCGTAGAAAGGCTCCTTGAAGGTCAAAAGGGAAGTGATGTCAAGGGATGCTCTCACAGGCCTTCTCAGTGGAATCCATCTTGGAAAGAGATGGGTGTGCATCAGGTGTATCCAACTCTTCATGACGCTGTGGACTGTAGCCCACCAGGCTCCTCTGTCCATGAGATTCTCCAGGCAAGAATACTGGAGTGGGTTGCCACTCCAGGGGATCTTCTGACTCAGGGATCGAACCCATGCCTCTCATGTCTCCTGCATTGGCAGGCAGGTTCTTTACCATTTGCACCACCTGGGAAGGATCCTGATATACACGAAATATGGATTGTGAATCAGGCAGGTAAAAATGACTGGCCAAAGGAAACTTGGAAGAAACCCCCATAAAAGTGATTCAAACTTCCATGGGAGTAAGACTCAACAAAACTCTCTCTTTAAGTCTGTATGTGTCTTGTCTGTGTCTCTCTTTGAGAGTGTGTCTATTGACATGGACTGTACTCTTTTTGGAGAAGGCAATGGCACCCTGCTCTGGTACTCTTGCCTGGAAAATCCCATGGACAGAGGAGCCTGGTAGGCTGCAGTTTTTGGGATCACGAAGAGTTGGACATGCCTGAGTGACTTCACTTTCACTTTTCACTTTCATGCATTGGAGAAGGAAATGGCAACCCACTCCAGTGTTCTTGCCTGGAGAATCCCAGGGACAGGGGAGCCTGGTGGGCTGTTGTCTATGGGGTTGCACAGAGTCGGATATGACTGAAGCAACTTAGCAGCAGCAGCAGTACTCTTTTTCCTCCTAATAAATACTTTACTTGCTTCACTACTTTCCATCTTTGTGGAAATTCTTTTCTGCAAAGCTGAAGAGCCAAGGTCCTTGTCTCTAAGCACTGGTCTAGTGGCTAGGACCTGATGCTCTCACTGCCATGACCCAGACTCAATCTCTGTTTGGAACCCCAAGCCCCATTTCAAACTATTTCAGGCTGAGGCCACCCAAGATCAAAACCACCACCATCAGAGTGCCTCCAGTTGTGAAGGAAGAGACTGTCACTCACAATAGCTGGGACAAAGATGCTGGGTTTATTCCTTTCTAGGCAGAAGAAAGCTATACTTGCAAATCAGACTCTGAACAAAGCAAAGAGCATTGTTTTTGAAGGCATTAGAGATCAGAGGGCTTCCCTGATAGCTCAGTTGGTAAAGAATCCACCTGCAATGCAGGATCCTGATCCTGGTTCAATTTCTGGGTTGGGAAGATCTGCTGGAGAAGGGATAGTCTACCCATTCCAGTATTCTTGGGCTTCCCTTGTGACTCAGCTGGTAAAGAATCCGCCTGCAATGTGGGAGACCTAGGTTCGATCCCTGGGTTGGGAAGATCCCCTGGAGAAGGGATAGACTACCCACTCCAGTATTCTTGGGCTTCCCTTGTGGCTCAGCTGGTAAAGGATCCACCTGCAATGCAGGAGACATTGCCCAAGTCTTCATCCCAAGTCTTCTCCCCAGGATCAGGGGATCCCAGAGAAGAACCTCTGAGATCTTCTCCAGGGGTTGGGAAGATCCCCTGGAGAAGGGACAGGCTATCCACTCCAGTATTCTGGCCTGGAGAATTCCATGGGCTGTGTAGTACATGAGGTTGCAAAGAGTCACAAAGGCTTTCCCAAAGAGGAGTATTTAGAGATTGGCTGGCACTCAGAACCATAGTCACTGTAGTGTGGATACTGCTGCTGGACTTCCAGGACGATCCTGACCAACCAGAAGTCAAACCAACAACAACAACAAAACATCAGAACAAAACAACTACAGAAAAACACCAGAACAACCAAAGAAATATTGAAAGTTGGAGAACTTTCCCTTCCCATTCTGGAAACTTGCTATAAAGCTAGTTATGAAGATGGCATGGTACTGGCGTAAGAATAGATCAAGGAAAGACCATTCAGAATCCAGAAATAATCCTTATTCCTTATAGTCAATTGAACTAGATAAAGGTGCTGATGGGGCCCAAAAAAGGCCATCCCAAAATGTGCCTTGAAGGTATACTTAAGTTACTTAAGAAACGGCCAACACAAGAAGGGCACTTTCCTGGAAGCCCAGCAGTTAAGACTTCCTGCTTCCTCCACTTGTTCAAGATAAAAAGGCTTTGGCCTCTCCTGAACACTTTTTTCTGTCCCCACATCCACTGTGTTGGCAGATGCTGCTATTTTTTCAATGTATATCCAGAGACCCACCACTTGTCAATATTACCACCATGTCAAGAGCCAGCTACCATCTTGGGCAATCACAACAGTCTTTTAACACACATCTCCCTGCTTTACCCTGGCTGCCTTAAAATTTGCTGTTAACTCAGTGGGCGGAGTGAATTAAAGGAAGTCCAATTATCTTCCCTGGAGGAGGAAACAGCAATTCACTCCTGTATTCTTGCCTGGAAAATTCCATGGACACAGGAGCCTAGCAGACTTCAGTCCATGAGGTAGCAAAGAGTCAGAAACGAGTGAGTGACTAACACTTTCACTTTTCTCTCCCAATCATCTTATGCATGCCTGCATGCTCAGTCGCTTTCAGTTCAGTTCAGTTCAGTTCAGTGGCTCAGTCGTGTCCGGTTCTTTGCGACCCCATGAATCACAGCACGCCAGGCCTTCCTGTCCATCACCAACTCCTGGAGTTCACTNGGTGTGCTGCGATTCATGGTGTCGCAAAGAGTCAGACACGACTGAGCGACTGTACTAAACTGAACTGAAAAGTATTTATCTGTACACATGTATATATTCATGCAATTTTCAAAAAGTAAATAATTTATAAAATGTATGTATCCGTTCAGTTTAGTCACTCAGTCATGTCTGACTCTGCGACCCCACGGAAAGCAGCATGCCAGGCTTCCCTGTCCATCACCAACACCCAGAGTTTACTCAAACTCATGTCCATCGAGTTGGTGATGTCATCCAACCATCTCATTCTCTGTTATCCCCTTCTCATCCTGCCCTCAATCTTTCCTAGCATCAGGGTCTTTTCAAATGAGTCAGTTCTTCACATCAGGTGGCCAAAGTATTGGAGTTTCAGCTTCAGCATCAGTCATTTCAATGAGTATTCAGGACACTTCCTTTAGGATGGACTGGTTGGATCTCCTTGCAGTCCAAGGGACTCTCAGGAGTCTTCTCCAACACCACAATCCAAAAGCATCATTTCTTCAGTGCTCAGCTTTCTTCATAGTTCAACTCTCATATCCATACATGACTACTGGAAAAACCATAGCCTTGACTAGATGGACCTTAGTTGGCAAAGTAATGTCTCTGCTTTTGAATATGCTATCTAGGTTGGTCGTAACTTTTCTTCCAAGGAGTAAGCATCTTTTAATTTCATGGCTGCAGTCACCATCTGCAGTGATTTTGGAGCCCCAAAAAATAAAATCTCTCACTCTTTCCCCATCTATTTGCCATGAAGTGATGGGACTGGATGCCATGATCTTTGTTTTCAGAATGTTGAGTTTTAAGCCAAATTTTTCACTGTCATCTTTCACTTTCATCAAGAGGCTAAGTTCTTTGCTTTCTGCCATAAGGGTGATGTCATTACATATCTGAGGTTATTGATATTTCCCCCAGCAACTCCAGCTTGTGCTTCATCCAGCCCACCCAGCATTTCATATGATGTACTCTGCATATGAGTTAAATAAGCAGGATGATAATATGCAGCCTTGACGTACTCCTTTTCCAATTTGGAACCAGTCGATTGTTCCACATCTGGTTCTAACTATTGGTTCTTAATTTTCATACAGATTTCTCAGGAGGCAGGTCAGGTGGTCTGGTATTCCCATATCTTGAGGAATTTTCCAGTTTGTTGTGATCCACACAGTCAAAGGTTTTGGCATAGTCAATAAGGCAGAAGTAGATATTTTTCTGGAACTTTCTCACTTTTTTGATGATCCAGTGGATGTTGGCAATTTGATCTCTGGTTTCTCTGCCTTTTCTAAATCCAGCTTGAACATCTGGAGGTTCATGGTTTGTGTACTGCTGAAGCCTGGCTTGTAGAATTTTGAGCATTACTTTGTTAGCATGTGAGATGAGTGCAATTGTGTGGTAGTTTGAACATTCTTTGGCATTACCTTTCTAAGGGGTTGGAATGAAAACTGCCCTTATCCAGTCCTGTGACCACTGCTGAGTTTTCCAGATTTGCTGGGATACTGAGCACAGCACTTTCACAGCATCATCTTTTAGGACTTGAAATAGCTCACTGGAATTCCATCACCTATACTACCTTAGTTTGTGTGGTGCTCCCTAAGGCCCATTTGACTTCACATTCCAGGGTGTCTGTTTTTAGGTGAGTGATCACACCATCATGGTTAGCTGGGTCATAAAGATCTTTTCTGTATGGTTCTTCTGTGTATTCTTGCCACCTCTTCTTAATACCTTCTGCTTCTGTTAGGCCCTTACCATTTCTTTCCTTTATTGTGCCCATCTTTGCATGAAATATTCCCTTGGATCTCCAATTTTCTTGAAGAGATCTCTAGTCTTTCCCATTCTGTTGTGTTCCTTTGTTTCTTTGCATTGATCACTGAGCAATAGTTTCTTATCTCTCCTTGCTATTCTTTGGAACTCTGCATTCAGATGGGTGTATCTTTTCTTTTCTCCTTTGCCTTTTAGCTTCTCTTCTTTTCTCAGCCATATGTATGTATATGAAGTGAAGAAGTGAAGTCGCTCAGTTGTGTCCAACTCTTTGCAACCCCAGGGACATTAGCCAACCAAGCTCCTGCATCCATGGGATTTTCCAGGCAAGAATACTGGAGTGGGTTGCCATTTCCTCCTCCAGAGGATCTTCTCGACCCAGAGATTGAACCCAGGTCTCCTGCATTGTAGGCAGATGCTTTACCGTCTGAGCCACCTTATTATGAATTACTCTAACATTTTCTAAACTTCAGCAAAGCTAGTCTGCTTTATATTAGATAGGCACGCCTGCTTATCTGCAAAGGGCCAGTTTTTAAACACGAATCAGTTGTTAGAAGACAATTCTCCATGGGTCTTTCCCATTTCTGCTATCTTATGACCAGAGGCACTGACAGTTTTTTCAGAAATATCTTTTGAAGGACAACCATCTAGCAAATAGTCTCGGAAGATACAAGGTCTCCCTCTGGGGTACAGAACTCCGGACAAGTGTTGGGCAGGTTTGTTTTCAGTTCCCTTCAAAAGAGTGATTTCTTTAAAAGTTGTGTCCCTGAGCTTCATTTAAACACTCCCAGCTTCTCAGCCATGAGATGAACCCACTTCACTGGTTTGTCCACCTGGGCTATTGCACTTCATGAATGGGCTTCCTGGTGCAAGAGAAACCGTGAACATGAAGCTCATGCTTCCTGCGGTGCCATGAGTAATAATGTCCTTTGCCTCTGACCCAGGTGTCTCTGGCCTTCAGTAAGCATCCATGAAACTGTGACAGTAACTTATTAGCTTGCAAATAGGATAAAGGCTCAGACTTTTTGTAGTTCTTGCAGCTTTAACATTTACACTGAGGTAACACTCTTAGGTTACTATCTTCCCATATAAGAGCAATCAAAGTTTGAAGATGTCAGTGGAAGATTGAAGAACACAAGACGGAGTAGTAAGAAGGCTTAGTCTTATCAAGAGAACCAAATATATAGCATTGGTTCCCAGAGACGGTCAATGTAAGACACAATGACAAAGTCAGAATGAATATGATAGAGGCAGAATTTCAGGACATGGTGATTTTGTTTTCATGTCATTTATTTGCCTACGGACATTTATCTAGTAAATGAAATAACTCGATGAATAATTGAAACTTTGCTATTTGATACCTTTTCAATTATTCAGTAACAAAAGAGAATAACAATATCATTCTCAGAGAGTTTAAATAAATATTTCTCTCCTGAATTTATTTAACTCTTACACTGTGGCCACAGTGTCAATACTACCAAGCTGAGAGTGACGATTGGAAAGCTTCCTCTGAGTTATTCTTTTAGGCATCTGCACATGAGGTCGCTGTAGGTTAGTGAAGCATATAGGTTAGTATCTGCATCTTGCCCAGTAAATGACCTAATCCTTCTAAAACTATCTTTCTCATTCCTTTGAACTAGGGACGGTAACTTTTCTCTGAGAATAAAATCCTTTAACAATCTAAACAGTAGAATTGGAGTGTTGTAGCCTGTTCTTTGGGGAGATCATAATATAACTGACCATTAGTTAACTCACAGAAAGTTATCTTTATTAACAACACAAGATTAGTACTAAAGAACTGAAAAGAAAGGCGGGATCTCTCTGGGATACAGTGAGTGGTTTGCAAAGATCACAATTATGTATTTGGTAACTCTGTGTCAGTGCTCCTGGGGAGGGAATGCCTTTTAGGATCATTAACAAGGTCTTAACACTTCACATGGCTTCTCTCTAACCTTTCATTTAATATTAAGGTACATTGGCTAAAAATAACAAATTACCAATTGCCTCTTCAAAAATAAAGCTCCGAAACAGAAGAGTCTATTTTCTGTCTTCTGATATCAGCAACAAAACTATAATAGAAAAGATGCTGGTACCACTGTAGAAAATGTCCTGCACAGCAGAACGTGGTAGGAAGCATTGAACTCTCACCAGGAGAAATTTCATTCTGATAATAAGAATACATGGTATCTCACTTTACAGTGTATGGTCCCCATAAAGAAGTATCAGAAAAATTGAGGGGAAATATTTATTATCAAGTCAACATTTATTTTTAAATTGTACCCAGACATCTGTAAAGGGCAAACTCAAAGCAGAGCTTAAGGACGAAATATCATGTAATATATCTTCTTTTTTAAGAAGGACAATATTATCTCAAGTGGATTAAAACTTCCCTGATTTGAAAAAGTCCTCTAAATTTCATTCTGATAATAAGAATACATGGTATCTCACTTTACAGTGTATGGTCCCCATAAAGAAGTATTAGAAAAATTGAGGGGAAATATTTATTATCAAGTCAACATTTATTTTTAAATTGTACCCAGATATCTGTAAAGGGCAAACTCAAAGCAGAGCTTAAGGACTAAATATCATGTAATATATCTTCTTTTTTAAGAAGGACAATATTATCTCAAGTGGATTAAAACTTTCCTGATTTGAAAAAGTCCTCCAGCAAGGGGAATTTCCCATGGTCTTATGACAACTCATTGACACAGGATTTTTTGGAACATTTGTTATCACATATAACCCAGCTGTTGAAGTCTGCTTCTTCTTGAAACATCTTTCAATCAGTATTTATTAAGTACCTACCACTGTCTGATTCTTCCTTTCTCATATTTTAACAAAATTAACAAGCTATAATTCACATACTCCAAATCACCCATTTAAAGAGTTTTTTTTAATGGTTTTTGTGTATTCAGAGTTGTACAACCATCACTCATAATTTGCTTAGAACATTTCTATCAGTCCAGAAAGAAACCCATTAAAAGCCTTTTCAGCATTCTCCCTTTCCCCAGCCACTGGCAATCACTGACCTGCTTTCTGTATCGATAGATTTGCTTATCTGGGATCGTTGTTCGGCTCTCCAGGTGGCTCAGCAATAAAGATTCTGCCTGCAGTGTAGGAGCCACAGGAGACATGGGTTTGATCCCTGGATCAGTAAGATCCCCCTAGAGAAGGAAATGGCAACCCACTCTAGTATCCTTGCTTGTATAACCCCATGGACAGAGGAACTTGGTGAGCTACAGTCCATGGGGTCACAAAAAGTCAAACCCAACTGAAGCAACTGAGTATACATCTTGAATATTTGATAAATATATGGAATCATATCTTTTATGATTTTTCACTTAGCCTAATGTTTCAAGGTTCATGCATACTGAAGTATGTATCAATTTACCATTCCTTTTTATGGGTGAATAATATTCCACTCTATGAATATCTCACATGTTATTTATCCATTTATCAGTTAATGGACATTTGGGTTATTTCCACTTTTTGGTTATTATGAATAATGCCTCTATAATCATTCATCTCACAAGTTTTTCTGGGGATGTATGTTTTCACTTCTCTTAGATATATACTGGAAATAATGGATCATATGTCCACAGGAGACATGGGTTTGATCCCTGGATCAGTAAGATCCCCCTAGAGAAGGAAATGGCAACCCACTCTAGTATCCTTGCTTGTATAACCCCATGGACAGAGGAACTTGGTGAGCTACAGTCTATGGGGTCACAAAAAGTCAAACCCAACTGAAGCAACTGAGTATACATCTTGAATATTTGATAAATATATGGAATCATATCTTTTATGATTTTTCACTTAGCCTAATGTTTCAAGGTTCATGCATACTGAAGTATGTATCAATTTACCATTCCTTTTTATGGGTGAATAATATTCCACTCTATGAATATATCACATGTTATTTATCCATTTATCAGTTAATGGACATTTGGGTTATTTCCACTTTTTGGTTATTATGAATAATGCCTCTATAATCATTCATCTCACAAGTTTTTCTGTGGATGTATGTTTTCATTTCTCTTAGATATATACTGGAAATAATGGATCATATGGTATGACTAACATTTGAGGGATCACCAAATTGTTTCCCAAAGTGGCTGAACAGTGTCACATTTCCACCAGCAATATCCTACACATCCTCCCATACTTGTGATTATCTTCTTTCTTATAGCCATACTAGTCGATACTTAATAATATCTCAATGTGATTTTAATTTGTATTTTCACAATTAACTATTATGTTGACCCTCATTTCCTGTGATAATTAGCCATTTATTGTATCTTATTTGTTAACTGTCTATTCTAATATTTTATCCATATATCAGTTGGGCTATCTTTTCTATTATTGAGTTGTAACAGTTCTTAATATATTCTAGATACAAATATTTTATAAGATATGTGATTTTGAAATATTTTCTCCCATTCTGTGGGTTGTCTTTTCATTTATTTGATGGTATTATTTGTTGAAAATACGATTTTTTTCCCTGTTGAATTATTTCCCTTGAAATTTGTCAAAAATCAATTCACCATAAATGTATTGGTTTATTTCTTAACCTTGAATTATATTTTATTGATCTATATGTTTGTTTTTATTTCCAAGTACCACAGTGCTGTGATTACTGTAGCTCTGTAGTAAGATTCAAAACTGGGAAATGTGAGCCCTATTATTTTTTCTTTTTCAAGATAGATTTTGTTCTTCTGGCCCCTTTGAGATCCCATAGATTTTAGAATCACCTTATCAGTTTCTACAAACACAAAAAAGCAGCTAGAATTTTGATAGCAATTGTGTTCAATCAGTAAATCCATTGGGGAAGTATTGCCATTTTAACAATGTTAAGCCTTCTGTTTTGTGGTTTGCAGTCACATGTTTTCCATTCCTTCCTTTAATTTGTTTTTACAATCAGTCCCATAAGTTAACTATCACTGTGGTTACTGACCAAGCAGTTTGAATCATGTACAAAAATTCTTCAAAGCTGTGAATTCTGTTTTCTGTTGACTGTGAATCTCCCACAGTACCTGGTTAAAGTGTTAGATACTCCATAGGAAGTTAATTTGTAAGTGTTGAATAAATAACTTTTACTGAAAATTAATTTATTACATATTGTTTGAGCTGAATGAGCAAATGATCATGAACATGGAAATGAAGACAGCACGCCAAAAGATACTGGAGAAAGTCACTCAAGGAGTGGTTGCTGAAGGCAAAATATGCAGTCCCTGACTTACAAATGATCTTTGGCTGTATAGAAAATTCTGTGGCTTATACACCTTTTTCCTACCTCCAGAAACCCACACATCCATAATGGCCAGTGAGCTGAATGAGCAAATGATCATGAACATGGAAATGAAGACAGCACGCCAAAAGATACTGGAGAAAGTCACTCAAGGAGTGGTTGCTGAAGGCAAAATATGCAGTCCCTGACTTACAAATGATCTTTGGCTGTATAGAAAATTCTGTGGCTTATACACCTTTTTCCTACCTCCAGAAACCCAGACATCCATAATGGCCAAGGACTTAGGCACAAGAAGCCTCTTCAGTCAACAGCAGTGGTCAACATTTTTTTTTTTTCCTAAAAGATCAGTTATCAAATATGTCAGATTTGCAGGCTATCTGTTCTCTGTTACAACCACTCATTCCCACCATTGTAGCAAAAGCAGTCACAGATAATACATAAACAAATTAGTGTGCCTGTGTTCCAACAGGATTTTTTTTTTTTATCAACACAGGCAACAGACCAGACTGGAGCAGAAAACTGTACATAGTCAACTACTGGTCTATCATGATGTACCTAGAGCACAGTGCTGTCCTTATAGACTTGTAGGACTAAACAACATGGGCAGAGGGGGCTAGTTCAAAGAGAAATCTTTTCCATTATTACAGCCTAAAGTATGAGAAGCACACTTCCTTCAGGCATTCAGGTGACCAAGAAGAAGACAGACTGCTGATTCCATACCTTCGGTGATGACTGACGCCTGAGAGTGGAACAGGGTTCATGCAGCCAGGGAATGGGGAGCTACAACATTCCAAGACTTCTGGATTACTTTGCTGGGGCTGTTGCCACAGACTGGGAGACTTAAACAATAAAAATTTATTTTCTCACGATGCAGGAGATTGGATGTCCAGCACCAAGGGTGTCAACAGAGTTGATTTCTTCCAAGACCTCTCTCCTTGGCTTGTAGATAACTGTCTTCTCCCCATGTCTTTACATGATTTTCTCTATGAGTCTGTGTCCAAGTTCCCTCTTATAAAAATACCAGTCATATTAGACTGTGCTCAGTCCCTCAGTCACATCTGACTCTGTGACCCCATGGACTACAGCCTGCCAGGCCCCTTTGTCCATGGAATTTTCCAGGCAGGAATACTGGAGTGGGTTGACATTTCATTTTCCTGGGGATCTTCCTGACATAAGGAGTGAATCCACATCTCCTGTTTCTTCGGCATTGGCAGGTGGATTCTTTACCACTGAGCCATATCAGATTAGAGCCTACACTAATGACCTCAGTTTAACATAAACATTTAAAGATTCTGTCTCCAAACTGTCACAGTCTGAGGTGCTAGGGGTTAAAGTGTCAACATATGAATTTGAATACAATTAACCCATGATAACTTCTCTCAGAGAAAATCCAGAGATGCTTAAGTGTAAAACCAGCCCCTATATTTTTCCTTTTCCTCTTGTTCACCTGTCTATGGACCTGTACTGTCCATTTCCCTTTCCATGGCCAGCTGTGTAGAATCTGGATTTCTTCTTCTAGTCTACCAAAGAACAGAACAAATCTCCCAGCTTCTTTCTTATTTCTCAGCCATAAAGCAGGCTCATAGCCATCTTTAAAGCATGTGTAATTAATATTCTTTCCCTCTTTCAGAACTTAAATCTTGTTAGAACACATAGCTATACTAGAAGAGGTCTGTGTATACCCAAAGGATGGAAGAAAGATTTGTCTATTTACTGTTTCTTTTCTTTTTTTTTTAGTTGCTCAGTTGTCTCTTTGTGACTCCATCGTCTGTCCATGGAATTTTCCAGGCAAGAATAATGGAGTGGGTTGTCATTCCCTTTTCCAGGGAATCTTACTGACCCAGGGATCAAACCCAGGTCTCCTGCATTGCAGTCAGATTCTTTACCATTTGAGCTACTAGGGAAGCCCATTTTACTGTTAGTTAACAGGAACATTAACATAGAACACTGTCACCAAGATATACATACATATATATGTTATCACTTTTGATCCCCATGGTAGTCTCTGAGGAAAATAGATCATCCTCAGTGTGCAAATGAAAACTGAGATTTAAAGTGTTTCAGTGATTTTGTTAAATATTTTACAACTAGGTTATACAGCCAGAAAAACCCTACAGCTCTAACAAAGACTTGGGGTTATTTGTTCCTGATATTACTCAGATATTCCAAGTAAGTACTTGGTTACTTAATTTATTTATTTATTTTTATGAAATAAAAACATCTTAATAGATCCATAAGAATTACTTATATTTAGTGTATAACCTGTTATGAGTTCCTCTGCTTCTGTTGCTCAGTCTTTTTTTTTTTAGTTGCTCAGTTGTCTCTTTGTGACTCCATCGTCTGTCCATGGAATTTTCCAGGCAAGAATAATGGAGTGGGTTGTCATTCCCTTTTCCAGGGAATCTTACTGACCCAGGGATCAAACCCAGGTCTCCTGCATTGCAGTCAGATTCTTTACCATTTGAGCTACTAGGGAAGCCCATTTTACTGTTAGTTAACAGGAACATTAACATAGAACACTGTCACCAAGATATACATACATATATATGTTATCACTTTTGATCCCCATGGTAGTCTCTGAGGAAAATAGATCATCCTCAGTGTGCAAATGAAAACTGAGATTTAAAGTGTTTCAGTGATTTTGTTAAATATTTTACAACTAGGTTATACAGCCAGAAAAACCCTACAGCTCTAACAAAGACTTGGGGTTATTTGTTCCTGATATTACTCAGATATTCCAAGTAAGTACTTGGTTACTTAATTTATTTATTTATTTTTATGAAATAAAAACATCTTAATAGATCCATAAGAATTACTTATATTTAGTGTATAACCTGTTATGAGTTCCTCTGCTTCTGTTGCTCAGTCTTGTCATATCCGACTCTTTGCAACCCTGTGGATTGCAACCCACCAGGCTCCTCTGTCCGTGAGATTCTCCAGGCAAGAATACTGGAGTGGGTTGCCATTTTCTTCTCCTAGGGATCTTCCTGACTTAGGGACTGAACCTGCATCTCCTGTGTCTCCTGCATTGCAGGCAGACTCTTTACTCACTGAGCCACCAGGGAAACCCTAAGATTTCCCTATCACCCCTGACATAAGTGAAAATACTCTTCTCTACTGTTTAAACATCTTATGGAAGTTCATCCTTATTATTATTATTTTAAATTTTTAATTGGAGAATGATTGCTTTACAATATTCTGGGTTTCTGCTATACAGCATCAATTTCAACCATATACATATATATATATCCCCTCCCTCTTGAGCTTCCCTTCCAGCCCCTCCACACCCCATCCCAACCCTCTAGATTGTCACAGAGCACCAGGCTGAGCTCCCTGTGTTATACATCAAATCTGCACTAGCTATCTGTTTGACACATAGTACTGACCATTCAGGTATGATCTAAATCAAATCCTTTACGACTATACAGTGGAAGTGACAATAGATTCAAGGGATTAGATCTGATAGACAGAGTGCCTGAAGAACTATAGGCAGAGGTTCGGGGCATTGCACAGGAGGCAAGACCATCCCCAAGAAAAAGAAATGCAAAAAGTCAAAATGGCTGTCTGAGGAGGCCTTACAAATAGCTGTGTCATGTCCAATTCTTTGTGACCCCAGCATGCCAGACTTCCAGGACTCCAGCATGCCAGACTTCCCTGTCCTTGACTATCTCCTAGAGTTTGCTCAAACTCATGTCCATTGAGCTGATGATGCCACATGCCGTCCAACCATCTCATCCTCTGTCACCCCCTTCTCCTCCTTCCCTAGATCTTTCCCAGCATCAGGTTTTTTCCCCAATGAATCAGCTTTTGACGTCAAGTGGCCAAAGTATTAGAGCTTCAGCATCAGTCCTTCCAATGAATATTCAGGGCTGATTTCCTTTAGGATTGACTGGTTTGATCTTCTTGCTGTCAAGGGACTCTCAAGAGTCTTCTCCAGGATCACCATTTGAAAGCATTAACTCTTCGACACTCAGCCTTCTTTATGGTCCAACTCTCACATCCGTACTTGACTACTGGAAAAATCATAGCTTTGACTATACAGACAATTATTAACTAAGCCCAACCTTGAACTTTCACAAAGCACTTGAGTCACATTCTGCCAAAGCAATATTTCTAAGCTTGTCCTCATGAGATCCCCAGGAGTAAGGAAATCAACCAGGCCATAAGTAGTACAGAGGCAGGCAGAAAACTGAGAGTATAAATAGCCTCTCACAGCTGGTGCATGTGGGATTACAAGTAATAACGTTTCCTCGCTGAAGACATTGCAGAACCACTTCAGTCATTGCTCGAATGTGTTTTATAAATAATCCAGAACTCTCAGAGGGTCAGCCCGACGAGGTTCCAACCCTCCTGTCAAGAGTTTCTTGAATCTCAGTAGCACTAATCATGACTGAATCCCCAGTTAAATCCTGACCTACTTTAAACAGCTCTAATCCGAAATTCTGTGCTGTGTTGCCAAGTCGCTTACTGATTATTTGTAACTAGTATATGGTGAATGTTATCACTGGGAGATTATGGGATGCTATGGGAACACACAGCAGGACCTCACTTGCTGTGGTCAAAATATAGACACTGGGGGGCCTTTCATAAGACAGCTGGTAAACTCCTGGGATTATGTGATTTTTAACTTGAGAGAATTTAAAGGATAAAAGGTGAACACAGGGTGGGAAGGAGAGGGTGGGACAAATAGACATATATATGCCTAACACTGATGTATATATACAACCATATGTAAAATTAATAGCTCATGGGAAGGTGCTGTAAAGCACAGGGAGCTCAGCTTGCTGCTCTGTGATGACCTAGAGGATGGGGGTTGTGGCAGGAGAGAGGCCCAAGAGGGAGAGGATATATGCCTACATAAAGCTGGTTTATGTTTTTAGACAGCAGAAACTAAAACAATGTTGTAAAGCAATTATACTCCAATTAAAAATTAAAAAAAAAAGAAGGCCAAGAACTTCAAGTAATGGAAACCTACAAAGGAGACAGAGATGGAACCAAGCAAGAGAGGAGAAAAGCAGGTGAAGGATGTCATGATAGTCAAACTGGACACACATTTTAAAAGCAGGCAATAGCTAGCAAATTCTGGCAACAACAAGCTAGTTCTTTACAGATCAACACTCCTGCCAAGAATAAAGCACAATCAGAATAAATTTTTCAAAAAAGAAAACCTTATTTAAAATATTGGAAAACTACTTGGTCCTTGAGAGCATCAGGACCAAGTGTCCAAAGAAAAGGAAAGCACAGCAATGTAAGCTAAAATTATTACATGCCACTTTTTCCCCCTCTGCTTTGAACCTAGAGCCTCCAAGAGGCTTGTAAGCTGAAGGAACAAAACCTGGAGATCAGGATTGAGGAGAGACATTTCCTTGGTTAAACAACGTGGGTTTTCAGTGGGAATTCCTAAAGGATGAATCCGTGAAAGCTGGTGAACCCGTGAAACAGAACACTTTCCACAAATACTCACATCTTTTTTATAAATGTGTTTATTTACTTTTTATCTGGGCTGTGCTGGGTCGCTTGGCTGCACAGGCTTTTCTCTAGCTGTGGTGAGCCAGGGCTATTCTCTGGTTGCCGGGCGTGGGCGTCTCATCATGGTGGCTTCTCTGCTGCAGAGGATGGGCTCTTCGGCGTGCAAACTTCAATAGTTGCGGCTCCAAGAGCCCAGGCTCAATCGTTGTGGCACATGGGCTTAGTTGCTCCATGGCATGGGGGATCTTCCAAAATCAGGGCTCGAACCTGTGTCTCCTGCATTGGGAAGCATATTCTTTACCCCCGAGCCACCAGTGAAGCCCCCTCAAACATATTTTTGATAAACCAGGCTTGTCCAACAGAACTGTCCATAACAATGCAAATGTCCTCTATCTGTGGGGTTCAATATGGTAACCACAAGATACATCTGACTGTTGAGCACTTGAAATGTGGCAAGTGCAACTGAGGAATGGANTGGGAAGTGTATTCTTTACCCCCGAGCCACCAGTGAAGCCCCCTCAAACATATTTTTGATAAACCAGGCTTGTCCAACAGAACTGTCCATAACAATGCAAATGTCCTCTATCTGTGGGGTTCAATATGGTAACTACAAGATACATCTGACTGTTGAGCACTTGAAATGTGGCAAGTGCAACTGAGGAATGGAATTTCTAATTTAAGTTTAATTATCTTAAATGTAACTTTAAATAGCCACATCGGGATTGTTTCAGCTAAAGAAGAGTGACTTCCACCCAACATCTGGCCTGATTTTCCCAGGGTGACCGACATCACTGAATAGTCCCCACACAGGGTACAAAGGCCAAGGCACTTACCTTGATTCAGGACAATTTAAAAAGCCATTTAGGCCTCTGAGCTCTCCATGGGGTTGGCCAAGCTCCATAAGGACCAATTCACTGCTCAACTTCTCCCACTGACCATTCCTTCCGTTCCTTTTCCTTCCATAGCAGTTGGTCCCAAGAGTACTCCCCAGAAAAACTCCTACATGCTAACCCCCAACTCAGTGTCGAGGTCCCAGGAAACCCAACTTGTAATATTTGGTGCTTGCAGGAGTCTAAGGAAGCAGATATTAATATGGGAATTTGGAGCTAGACACCCTCCGCCCAGTTGGCAATGAGGCTCCATCACTGGTGGGAAATGACACATAGCCTCTGGCATGGCAGCAATGCAATTATACAACTTTCACTAATTGTGAACAGGGATGGGATTCTGAAGGAAGAATTTACATTAATTAGTGTGATATATCAGACATTTGAGAAATATGAGGGGAACAGTGACTGTAAGGACAGCAGAATTGAGTGCTGTTACTACGTTTTGATGGATGCACTGGGGGGAAAAAAAATAATGAACAGCTGAGAGTAATTAAACACCAATTAAAAGGTAACGTGAAAGCCAGAAGGCTTCCTCAGTAGCATATAAACAGGCGCTCCTCTCCTGGAGTAAAAGCACAGAGAGAGCTGAGCGCCACGCCCCAGGGTCAAGCACAGAGTGGTCAAGTTCTAAATATGGTTGTCCTTGCAACCAAGCAAGGTCTGCTGTGACAGGGACAGAGGACAGGAGGCTTGACTGCAAAGCAATGAGCCTCCAATGCACGGAAGGACAACGTCCGGGTGCGTGCACATGTGCTCTGCCGCTTCAGTCGTGGCTGACCCCACGACCCCATCGACTGTAGCCTGCCAGGCTCCTCTGTCCATGGGATTCTCCAGGCAAGAATACTGGAGTGCGTGCCATGCCCTTCTCCAGGGGATCTTCTTGACCTAGGGATCAAACCTGGGGTTTCTTATGTCGCCTGCACTGGCAGGCAGTTTCTTTACCACTAGCACTACCCGGAAAGCCCCAATTTTCCCTCACTCCCTGTTTAGAGCTAGGGCAATGCAAGGTCCTCCTGCCTCCAGGGAAACAGGCAGCCCCTTCAGGATCTGGCCCCATCTTCCCTCTGGGCCAGTAGGTCTATATATTTAAGTTAAGGCAGTTCAGTTCAGTCGTTCAGCCATGTCCAACTCTTTACGACCCCATGAACTGCAGCATGCCAGGCCTCCCTGTCCATCACCAATTCCCAGAGTTCACTCAAGCTCATGTCCNAAAAAAGCAAGAGAGTTCCAGAAAAACATCTACTTCTGCTTTATTGACTATCTCAAAACCTTTTATCACAACAAACTGTGGAAAATTCTTAAAGAGATGGGAATACCAGACCACCTGACTGCCTCCTGAGAAATCTATATGCAGGTCAAGAAGCAACAGTTAGAACCGGACGTGGAATAACAAACTGGTTCCAAATTGGGAAAGGAGTACGTCAAAGCTATATACTGTCACCCTGCTTATTTAACTTGTATGCAGAATATATCACGAGAAATGCTGGGCTGGATGATGTACAAGCTGGAATCAAGATTGCCGGGAGAAATATCAATAACCTCAGATATGCAGATGACCCCCCCATGATGGCAGAAAGTGAAGAAGAATTAAAGAGCCTCTTGATGAAAGTGAAGGAGGAGAGTGAAAAACTTGGCTTAAAGCTCAACATTCAGAAAACGAAGATCATGGCATCTGGTCCCATCACTTCATGGCAAATAGATGGGGAAACAGTAAAAATAGTGAGAGACTTTATTTTGAGGCTCCCAAATCACTGCAGATGGTGACTGCAGCCATGAAATTAAAAGATGCTTGCTCCTTAGATGAAAAGTTGTGACCAACCTAGACAGCATATTAAAAAGCAGAGACATTACCAACAAAGGTCCATCTAGTCAAACTATGGTTTTTCCAGTGGTCATGTATAGATGTGAGATTTGGACTATAAAGAAAGCTGAGTGCTGAAGAATTGATGCTTTTGAACTGTCATGTTGGAGAAGACTCTTGAGAGTCCCTTGGACAGCAAGAAGATTCAGTCAGTCCATCCTAAGGGAAATCAGTCCTGAATATTCATTGTAAGGACTGATGCTGAAGCTGAAGATGTGAAGAATGGACCCATTTGAAAAGACCCTGAAACTGGGAAAGATTGAAGGTGGGAGAAGAAGGGGACAACAGAGGATGAGATGGTTGGATGGCATCACTGACTCAATGGACGTGAGTTTGAGCAAGTTCCAGGAGTTGGTGATGGACAAGGAAGCCTGGCATGCTGCAGTCCATGGGGTCGCAAAGAGTCACACGTGACTGATCGACTGAACTGAACTGAACTGACTTATTTTAATGAAAAGAAAGTGTGGCATTTCCGATTGAGAAAAGAAAGGTAAGGATAGAGGGTAGATTTGCCCAAGGACTTATGAGAAAATTCAATCCTAGGAGAGAGGGAAGAAAATCAGTAAGGTAAATAGGTTACAATATTCAGGAATGTTTAGGCAGTACAAACACCAACCAGGATAGGACCCAGGCAAAATGTCTGAACTGCTAGCTCAGGAGAAAGGTGAGGGACTTGTTAGACAGAGCCGCCTGGACTTCCCAAACCATTTTCCAAAAGGATGAATGGCAGAAAGCTATCCCAAGAGGTAGCTGCTCCCATGACCACAGGCGAGCAGGTTTGCAGACCATTTCAGGTGTTCCGTACCACTGTTCCTTAATATGCAGCCCACATATGTCAGACACAATGAAGCCTGGGTCTGCCTGCAGCCTGTTGACAGAAGAAATGGTCTGTGGGGAATAAACCTAAGGAGAAATCATCACATCACAGAATACTTTGTGTTGAAAAGAAATTGTACAATCCTTCCCCCTCCCTGTCCTCCAGAAAAGGCTTTTTATTTTCTAAAGGGCATGATGCTTAAATCGTTTCAACCAGGGCTGTGCACAGCTCTTCAAAGGGGCTTCTGTGGCTGCCCTTGGGAGATGGTGCCAAAACACATTAGATTTTGAAGCTCTAATTTGAAAAAATGTTTCTAATTCAGATCCTCCAGTTTCCTTTAGTAAATTTCACAGTATTATTTCTCGTTACACTTCCTCTTGGCACTATATATAATCCTACCCTTCTTCTTACCCTTCAGATGGCAGTCAAGAGTTATTGCATCTCTCCAATTTATCACTTAGCTAAGACATATAAAGCATAGTGAGTTATTTTAGCCACCTTTTTCAGGATTAAATGCTTAATATGATCTCTTTATCGTCCCCAGCACTTTTCTGGCAGAAGATCGCAAAGTTGGAAGGAATTTTAAAGATCATCCTTAGTCTGGCCACCTAATTAATATCTAAATCCCATTCTCCCAGAAGACCAATAAGAATACCCTCAATGGCTGCTCAGCCCTCATGTAATTTAGTACCTTGTGAAGTAACTTTTTCTTTGCCCAGAGGAGACAGATGTATTTTTTGTTCTTTTGTTGTTGTTGTTCTGGTGGGGAGGAAAAAATTATACCTTCCAACTATTGTCTATGCTCTTGGCAATAAACAGAAATCTACTCTTCACACATGCAGCCAGTCAAGTATTGAAAACAAGTTTCAAGCTCATTGAATATCCCCAAGACTCTAGCTAAGGTCAGGTAGAGGACATACATTAAATTTAACTATGAAGTAAGCAATTCGCTTACTTATTTACTTACCATGTGGGGGGGGGGGGACACAAAGAAAGCATCTAAGTGCCTTTTCCTGAATTTCCATCTTCCCTGTGCCTTGCTTTGGTCAGTGTGTCCTGCATGTTCTCCCTAGAGAGCCCTTCCTTTACATTCTCCCCATCATTTACCTATATTCTCCTTAAGTCTTTACTAGGTGGTTAAAAATCTAACATGTGAATATGAACTAACAAGTCAATACGACAGAATGATTTAGCCTTTTCTGATCACATCATTTTATAAGAGACTACCAAGTCGTGCATGCTCAGTCATTCAGTAGTGTCCCATTCTTTGAGACCCCATGGACTATAGCCCGTCAGGTTCCTCTGTCCATGGGATTTTCTAGGCAAGAATACCGAAGTGAGTTGCCACTTCCTTCTCCAGGGAGATTTGATCTTCCTGAACCAGGGATTGAACCCATGTCTCCTGTGTCTCTTGCATTGGCAGGCAGATTCTTTACCTCCTGAGCCACCTGGAAGCCTGAGAACACCAATATTTATCACAAACAAGTACAGGATATTGGAAATATCGGATGACCCGGCAGTTTGAAAGGAGTGAGATCCTGAGCTTTGGGAAGGAATTTTGATTCTTTTAAATGTATGCCATTTGTCTAGCCTAGGGCTCAGTGCTGGAGAGTAATAGTAATGTGCTTCAGATTCTGGAATAAACCTCCATTTCAACTTTGAAAGAATTGCTTGTTATTTGTTTGGGGAGATGACTCAACACTTCTGGCATAAGCTGTAAATCAGCTCAGCTGAATTGCATTTACATCTGGAAAGGAAGAAGCTTACCATAAGCATTCTCCCCTGATTACTCATATATTCAAGGGAAGAAAGTCTTGACTGTATCTCTACCCTCATTCCTAGAAATCCCTTCATTCTGTGGACCGAGACACCCATTAGTTCAGCAGGACTCTGACTGATGAGAAGTTAAAGGTCTCCCAGGAAGGAAGCATCCTGTGGTTACCCTTGCCGGCGTGGCACTTAAATACACCAGTATGTCTCCCTGTCCTTCCCAATTCAAACCCCTCTCCTCACCTTCCTTTGTGCCTTCCATGAAGGCATTTGCATTCTCCTGACCCTTCTATCTTAATCTTTGCCAGGTCAGCTCTCACTTCGCAGAAACCCAGAGGTTCCATTTGCTTCCAGAATAAAAGTCAAACTCTAACCAGGTCTTATAGATTCTTCATGAGTCAGGCTTCTCCTGCTTTTCTGGGCTGATCTCCCACATTCCCTTCCCTGCTTCTGACTTAGGCAGAATTCATCATTGGACCTACCTTTCATGGTGGCTCAGGAGGTAAAGAATATGCCTACAATGCAGGACACCCGGGTTCAATCCCTGGGTGGGAAGATTCCCCTGGAGAAGAGAATAACAACTCATTCCAGTAATCTTGCCTGGAGAATTCCATGGACAGGCTACAAAGTCCATGGGATCACAAAGAGTCAGAGATGACTGAGTGACTGACTAACCTTTTAACTTTCAGATACACAGGCTCTTTCACACCAGCCCTTGATGTCCTTTCTGCCTGAAATGCCCTTTGCTACTTGTTTCCAAAGGAATATATTCTCCTGCCCTTCAGAGTCAAACACTAATGCTTCTGTCAAGGGTTCTTTTGGACTGCTCCTAACACTTCCTTCTAAACTCTTAGGGAATTGGCTTTATTACTTTTTTGTGGTACTTACATACAACCCAACTTGCATGATTTTATCATCTTCCTACCTGCCTATAATAACGTCTTACACCAGCACCTAGTTCTGTGTTTGAGACCAAGTGGCATTTGGTGCTTATCAGATGGCATCAAGCTTAAGCTAGTAACTCAAGCTTATTCATAAACTCAGATTCCAGTGAAAACGAAATACAAAATAGATATATAAATGGCACATACACATGTTCATTTTAGGTTCAAGACCACTGTTTTAGAATCTTGACCTCAGGCACTAGATCCAAGGCATTTTTGTGGTTGAATCACTAAATCCTCTGTTATATATATATATATATATATAACTATTAGAAGACAATGAACAAGCTCATCACTTGCTCACGTAGTTTTAGTGCTGTTAAACCATCCTGTAAACTCTTTTACGTTTCATTCTTTGCTGGGCTCTGTCATAACATTGTATTCCACTGATGCCCTTCATTCCTTTTAACATTTCTCTGCTCTTGTCTTAAAGTTCTTAGAGCTGCTGCAGAACACCACTGTTTCTTGTAATCAGTGAGAAAAATGGAATAGCTCAATTTCCCACCGACATAACTCTAGGTAATCTTCCTTTGCTGCTAATTCTGGAAAGGACAGGAAAACACAAAGAAAACATCAAAGGGCTGTTTCCTGAAATAATTCCATTCTCCCAGATCCCTTCGCAAAAGCGACAGCAGACACAGAAAAGACAAGATACAGCTTCCAAAAGCTAATGACAGTGCCGCCATCCAGGGCTGCAATAATTGAGTTTTAATGTCCTGAGCTGTTGCTGGTCATAAATCCTCTATATGCAAAATGCCAGCCCCTGCTAGGCAAGATGAATGGTTAGCAGTGTATATAATATTTATTAAACCCCCTTTTATGTTGCTTGGCAATCTGTGCTACCATCAAACAAGTTGAAATAATTGACATTTAGCACATCAACCTGCTTTTGACTGAGAAGCATGACATTCATGTAGATAGTAAACATTTGGCAATTGCTGTAAATGTCTCCAAATTTAACGTCATGACCTTTTCTCAGGTAAATGTTTTTGGATAAAATGTAAATAATGATTCACTGTATGTCAAATACCACAGTATGTCAAATACCATGCAATGTCAAGTTTACTGTCTTGTTACCCTCCAGAGGTTCATAGATTGGTTGACCTGTTGCATCTTTCAGTGAGTTTTATATTAAAACTCACCATTATTTATTATAATTTATTGACTTTCCAAACTTTGCCCCCACAATATTTCTGATTAAGAAGTGTGGTTTGGTTCCATTGCTTAATTAAATGAAACTTGGCATTTTAAAAATCCATACCACAGTATGAAAAAATTAATTCTATTTCTGAGACTTCTAAGTACAAAGAAACACACATGCCTCAGAATCTTTGGAAGGAGTGACTGCAAATCATCAAAGAAAGTAAGGCTAGTGGATTCAAGGGGCCCATTTCTTACCCTCCAACATCTTTGGGCTCTTCTCCAATCAATGACAAATCCTAATGTTATGAAAGTATAATGCAACTGCATGCAATCATGCTGCTTTATAAAAACTCATCCTCATTCATCACGTGAAAAGGATCACTCTAATTAACAGGCTGTGGGTCCTTTGTTACTACATTTAAATCCCTTTCCTAGGAGGAATCCTGTTTTTCAGATGCGCTCTCTTTGTACACACTAAGTACGCATGGAATTTTTTTCATGAGATCTTCCATTCCTTTAGTTTAACAAAGTATTCTAGACAGAGCATCTCACAACTGTCAGTGATTCACTTAGGCCATTTTAATGTGGTAATAGAAACAGATATGCATTGAGGTGCCAAGAATAAAATGAAATAGATTTAATTTTTTTTTCTGCTGTTGAAAGATAAGATAGGCATTTCAGTCAAATTTCTAGAGAGACTCCTACAGAGGAACTTGGATAATCAGTTAAAAAAAATAAGTAGGTATGAATTCTTTTTTTAAATTGAAGTTTAGTTGATTTATAATGTTTCAGAGGTGCAGCAAAGTGATTCTGTTGTCATATGCAGTGAGCACTGCTTGCTCAGTCTCTCCAGTCATGTCTGACTCTCTGAGACCTGTGGACTGTAGTCTGCCAGGCACCTCGTCCTTGCGATTCTCCAAGCAAGAATACTGGAGTGGGCCGCCATGCCTGCCTCCAGGGGAATCATCCCGACCCAGGGGTCAAACCCTCCTCTCTCATGTCTCCTGCACTGGCAGGCAGATTCTTTATCACCACCACCACCTGAGAAGTTCCAAAAAAATTTTTTTAAGAAAGAAGAAATGGATATAAAAACTCATTTTGTATCTGATATACATTTAGCATTCTGGTTATCCTTTATTAAACAGTTTTTTCAACAGAATTTTTTGAACATCTACTTTGAGCCAAGTTCAGAGTATTGTGACTTTCACTCTGGACAAGGCATTGAGCTACCTTCCTTCAGAGCTTCTAGTCTGGGGAAAACTTTACACTTCTCTTTGTTTCCATGACACCAAGTCAGAGTTAAAGCTGTTGAAATCTTGGAGATCACTTCTTCCAACACCTTCATTTTCTCCGTGAAGAACTTCAGTCCCAGGATTTCACTCTGACTTGTCCGAAGTCGCACACTTCCAGCAGCATATTGAAATGAGAATCAAGTTCTCCTGCCTCCTAGGGAGGAGGCCTCCCATTGTCCACCTAATTCATCTCTTAGTCCATTTAAAGTTAACTTTGAAATGGAACCTCATACAAAAGTTTGGGAAAAGTTATCTAATACACAATTGCCATTATGGGAAAGCACAACAAACTCTCTTTAGACATTTAAATATGTCTTAAGAATACTGTCAGATTGTNTTCTCCTGCCTCCTAGGGAGGAGGCCTCCCATTGTCCACCTAATTCATCTCTTAGTCCATTTAAAGTTAACTTTGAAATGGAACCTCATACAAAAGTTTGGGAAAAGTTATCTAATACTTACACAATTGCCATTATGGGAAAGCACAACAAACTCTCTTTAGACATTTAAATATGTCTTAAGAATACTGTCAGATTGTGGTTAAAAATAATAGTGATGATAACATCAAACTCCTTTATCATGCCTCTTAGCTTCCAGATATACTTCTAAGGCTTTTATGTATATTAACACATTTAATCCTCACAACACTGTAGGGCAGGTGCTATTTACCCTCACTTTACCAATTATAAAAAAGAAATTGAGGCACAAAGAAGTAAAGAAACGAGCACTTAAAATGTGCCTCAAGTTAATGAGTCAGAGCAACCAGCAAAAAGAATAAACTGACAATGTGTGTTGATACTGTAGGATTTCCACAGTATATTGTTAGGTGAAAGATACCTATTTAAGTGTATGCATAAGTTTACATACATATGTACCTATATGTGTGTGTGTGGTTCTATTGTTTGTTTTTTTATTCACCAAGGAATGTGGTCAAAAATATACTTTCCATACTACTTAGCCATTAAAAAGAAATGAAATAATGCCATGAATGAAGAATGAAATGCAATTAAATGCATTTAAATGCAATTAAAAAAGAATGAAATAGCAGCAATATGGATGAACCTAGATATTATGATACTAAGTCAAGGCTATGGTTTTCCCAGCGGTCATGTACGGATGTGAGAGTTGGACTGTGAAGAAAGCTGAGCGCCGAAGAATTGATGCTTTTGAACTGTGGTGTTGGAGAAGACTCTTGAGAGTCCCTTGGACGGCAAGGAGATCCAACCAGTCCATTCTGAAGGAGATCA